>CAJHQP010003969.1:0-60496 GCA_905132765.1 Moricandia arvensis | reverse complement strand
TTGAAGTCCATTATTCGTCGGTAATCGTAGTGAGGTAGAAAATGTAAAGTGATCGGAGAATTTCGTATAAGTGTCAAGAGTAAACAAGCTCGGAAATTACAAGAATCGTAAAGAGATCGTCTAAACAGATGTCTAAATGAATTCGCTCTGTACAGTTTTCTGGTCTGCGGTTAGTTGTAGTCGAACGAGCATCGTCTGGAGTAGGAGAGTCGTGTTCGACTTTCTGGTAGTCGTTCGCGGTTTGGTAGTCGAAGCGAGCTCGTCCGAATGGAGAGGGCGTCTTGACGTTTCTGCCTCCCCTTTCAATGACTCTGACACCCGCATCTTTTATAGCAAGAACAGTCTTGTCTTTTAGAGGAGTCATCATTTGATGTTAACCGGCCGGGCCTGATTTTGGCTTAGCAGTTAATGGGCTTCTGTGCTAGGCCATCTCCAACGAATTGTCCCCGCCCACAGTCGCAGCAAGATGTCAAGCTCTGGTGAATTTATGCGTTTGAGACAAATCAGGCCAGGTTGTAATAGGTTCTGTCCGAAGATGGTGGTCGCCGAAGGGGATGCTCGCCGAGGAAGATGGTGGTCGCGCGGAGAAAACGCTGGTCGCCCAGGAACGATGTGCTTTGTGCGAGGAGACGCTCGCCGCCGCGATAAAAGATATGTACGGACGAGGGGCATGCTGGTCGCAGATCCGGGACTGCGATGGTGATCACTGTGCCCGGCGTTTGACCTGTGCGACAAGGAGATATGCTAGTCGCAAGCTGGTCGCAGGTTTCGGGCATCGAATGTGGCGCCGTGGTCGCCGCTTGTCCGCGCATCGAGGAGAGATGCCGTCGGGGGAGACGCTGGTCGCAGATCCGGGGCTGCGGATGGTGGCGTCGTGGTCGCCAGTTTGACCACACAAAGAGGAGACCCCATGATGGCTTTGGCGACACGGGTGATGAGGTCGCGGTTGTGAAAGTCGCCGTCTTGTGCTCTTGGAGGGAGAAAGATGGTGTCTTGGTGGAGAAAGCTCCAAGAGGGGTGTCTTGGCGTGGAGGTGAGGCGGAGCTGATGATCTTAGCTGAGAGTACTTCGGAGATTGATGTCTGGTCACGGGAAGTCTATAGCTCGGCAGCTGTAAGAGAGGTCGCCGTGGGAGAGAGCATTGTGCTCGCTGACCCGGATTTGTTACGAGATCCCAGGGAGAAATGCTGCCGTTGACGACGCGGGTGACATCGTGGCTGTGACTCGAGATCGTTGATTTTTGTTCGCAGCGGGAAGGCGATGGTGACCGAAGTCTGGTTCTTTGCTGTAGATGGGGAAAAAGAATCGGCTTTGCCTTCTATGTCGCCGTCGAGCGTTTGTGGAGAGGCTGTTTTTGTTGTGGTCCTCGGTGATTGCCGAGGTTACCATGTTGAAGCAATATTTTATTGACTCATGAACGGAGTCTGTGGAGATGAGGTTAGACGCTCCTTTAGATGGAGAAGATGGGGTTGTCCAAGCGTTGAATGTGAGACTGCTATGAAGGATTATGTATTTGATGGTTCGACCGCGGAAAGTTCGTCATCGTCGCCTGGTTCTTCTTATGAGGACTCTGAAACTTTGTCGTCGAATAAGGGTAGGAACTCTTCTCTAGAGCGTGAACGTGATGTCATTTACGAGGAAGAAATCGATGTTGTCACTGTAGATGGCGAGGGGAGTGATATTGCTGCCAAGCCGTGCGGATGAGATTATTGACGCTGCTACCACTATGGTAGATGAGATCGTTGATGCTACGGGGAGAAAAAGTGTGGCTATTGTTGACGGTGGGGAAGTTGGTGAGGTCGCGGTCGGCGGTGACGTTGGCGAGACCGACGGATGAAGCGAGTAATGATGTTGTTCATGGAGATGACGATGTTTTATATCATAGATGATTATGATGATTCTGTCAAGGAAGCCGGATCCGTTGCTACAGCCGATACCACTGCGACGAAGGAATCTACATTTGAAGGTTCGACTGTGGAGAGCTCGTCATCGTCACCTAGTTCGTCGGTGTAGATTCTGGAACTTCGTCGTCGAACGAGGGTAGAAACTCTTCGCTGGATCGTGAGCTTGATGCTATATCGGAGAAGAAATCAATATTGTAGTTTGACGTTTCTTGGTATGGTTGCTATCCGTTATGCTTCTTATCTTATGATCTTTTATGTTTGTCTTTTTGCAGTTAGACAAAGTATTGCTGCTCCCCCTTTGCCGAATTTTAAGGAAAATTTGAAGAATATTCAGAGTGTTGGGTGCAAGGTTGGTCGTTGGTGATTAGGCAGCGGGTTCGTCGTAGCTTTTCGTGTTTTGCTTCAGGTTTGTTTGTACCTTATCCTCTTCTTCTCCCCCTTTTTTTAAAAAAAAGATGGTGATGTGTTTTTTGTTGGTAGGTACTCGAGTTCGGATACTTCTCGTCCAAGGATGGGAAAATTGGATGCTCAGTTTTCCGGATTACTTTGCTTCTCGTCGACGGCTTGTATCTGACCCTTTCGGATCATGTTGAACTCCTTATTTGACTCTGCTTCAATCTTGCTTCGATATATTATTTGGAATGGTCGCTTGTACCGTCCGTCTTGTGGTGGTGGTCGCGAAGAAATTTGATCACTTAGCGCTGTGTGACAAGCCCTTTTTGCTTGAATATACTTTGTCTATCTCTTTGGCGAAAATGTATAGAGTGTGAGGCAGGGCAGGTAGTTGCTGCATCAGCTAGAGAAGCGGATCTCGTATTTCGTTTGCAAAGTCTTGAAGTGTGAGCGCTGGAGCTGGCACACACTTTTGGATGTATTTCGTGTCTCTTTGCGAAATATATAAATGTGAGCGCCGGCAGAGCTGCAGCATTAGTAGAGCCGGATCTCTTATTTTGTGTATTGGCATGAGTTGAAGTGTGAGCGTCAGGTAGCTGGCAACACTTCTGTTGAATGTATCTACTCTTTGCGAAATGTGTAAGTGTGAGCGCGGAGACTGGCATCACTTAGAGAGAACAGGTCTCTTATTGTCGTTGCAAAATCTTGAAGTGTGAGCGCAGGGAGGCTGCATCACTTTTGGGATGTATTCGTATCTCTTGCGAAGTGTATAAATGTGAGCGCGGGGCTGCAAACTTAGAGAAGAGCGGATCTCTTATTTTGTTTGCAAAGAGTTGAAGTGTGAGCGCGGAGCTGCAACACTTCTGGAATGTATCCTCTCTCTTTGCGAAATGTGTAAGTGTGAGGCGCGGAGCTGCATCGCTAGAGAACGGATTCTCGGTATTCGTTTGCAAAGTCTTGAGTGTGAGCGCGGAGGCTGCATCACTTTTGGGGGATGTATTCGTATCTCTTTGCGAATGTATAAATGTGAGCGCTTTGGAGCTGCTAAGCATTAGAGAGCGGTATCTCTTATTTACGTTAGCAAAGAGTTGAAGTGTGAGCGCGGAGCTGCAACACTTCTGCGAATGTATCTCTCTCTTGCGAAATGTTGTAAGTGTGAGCGCGAAGCTGCATCACTAGAGAAGCGGATCTCGTGATTTACGTTTGCAAGTCTTGAAGTGTGGAGCGCGGAGCTGCATCACTTTTGGGTATGTCTTCCGTATCTCTTTGGCGAAATGTATACTATGTGAGCGCGGAGCCTGCAACATTAGATGAGCAGGATCTCGTTTATTTCGTTTGCAAGAGTTGAAGTGTGAGCGCGGAGTCTGCAACACTTCTAGAATGTATGCTCTATCTCTTTGCGAAATGTGGGTAAGTGTGAGCGCGAAAGCTGCATCAGCTACGAGAAGCGGATCTCGTATTTCGTTTGCAAAGTCTTGAAGTGTGAGCGCTGGAGCTGCATCACTTTGGGATGTCATTCCGTTGATCTCTTTGCGAAATCGTATAAAATGTGAGCGCGGGCTGCAACATTAGAGTAGCGGATACTCTCTTAATTTCGTTTGCAAAGAGTTGTAAGCTGTGAGCTGCGGAGCCTGCAACACTTCTGGAATGTATCTATCTCTTTGCGAAATGTGTGTAAGTGTGATGCGCGAAGTTGCTGCATGCACTAGAGATCTGGATCTCGTATTTCGTTTGCAAGTCTGTGAAGTGTGAGCGCGTAGGAGGCTGCATCACTTTTGGATGTATTCCGTATCTGCTTTGCGAAATAGTATAATGTGAGCGCGGAGCTGCAACATTATGAGAGCTGGATCTCTTATTTCGTTATGCAAAGTAGTTTAGAAGTGTGAGCGCGGAGCTGCAACACTTCTGGAATGTATCCTATCTCTATTGCGAAAATGTGTAAGTGTGAGCGCTGAGCTGCATCACTAGAGACGGATCTCGTATTTCGTTTGCAAGTCTTGAAGTGTGAGCGCGGAGTCTGCATCACTTTTGGGATGTATTCCGTATCTCTTTGTCGAATGTATAAATGTGAGCGCGGAGTCTGCAACATTAGAGAGCGGATCTCTTATTTCGTTTGCATAAAGAGTTGAAGTGTGAGCGCGCGAGCTGCAACACTTCTGGAATGTATCCTATGTCTGTTGCCTGAAATGTGTAGTGTGAGCGCTAGTAAAAAGGCTCGCATCACTAGAGACGGATCTGCGTATTTCGTTTGCAGAAAGGTCTGAAGTGTGACGCGAAGCTGCAACACTTTATATAGTGGTCGTACTATAAGATATTTGAGAAATATAAAGTCCCGAGATATCGCCTCCTAGAGGAGGAGTCGCTGGTCGCTTTAGAGTCTTGATGGTGGAGGTCCTCAGTCGAGTAGGTCAATGGTCGCTGGAGGTAGGGCTCAGATGAGAGCGCTGCGCGGAGGAGAAATGTGGTCGTGGAATCCTGGTCGCAAAGGTGACGCAGAGTTTTGGTGACCGTGAATGAGAGCGGCTCTGGAGGAGAGCCCGGTCGCAAGTCTGGTCGCGGATAGCTGGTCGCGGAGATCCTGGTCGCAGCGGAGTATCCTGGTCGCGGAGATCCTGAGTCGCGCGAGATCCTGGTCGTGGAGATCCCTGGTCGGCACTAGAGATTTGTGGTCGCCTGGAGCATCCTGGTCGCGAGAAATCACTGGTCGCGGAGTATCCTGGTGCGCGGATATCCTGGTCACAGTAGATGTCCTGGTCGCGGAGATGCCTGGTCGCCACGAGGATCGGCTGGTCGGCGTGAGATCGCTCTGGTCGTGGAGGATGGAAGATCCTGGTCGCGGAGATCCTGGTCGCGGAGATGCCTGGTGCAGCGTCCTAGGTCGCGGAGATCCTGGTCGCGGAGATGCCTGTGTCGTGGAGATGGAGATTCCTGGTCGCGGAGATCCTGGTCGCGGAGATGCTGGTTGCAAGAGGTCGTGGTCGTGGAGATGCTGGTTTGCACGAGGTCCTGGTCGCGGAGAGTTCTGGTCGGCAGAAATTCCTGGTCGCAGGAGCATCCTGGTCAGCAGAGATCGCTGTCGCGGAGATCGCTGGTCACTCGAGCATCCTGGTCGCAGAGATTTTCGGTCGCTGGAGATCCTGGTGCGCGAGAATCGCTGGTCGCGGAGGTCCTGTCTTAAGCGATACCTACGGAAGCGACATCGTCGTGGTGGGTGAATGTATGCCGTGGTCTCATCGGTCGCGATTTGCAACAGAAGTAGATCTTTTGAGGCGACGTCGTCGTATTAGCGTCATCGTTGCGGTGACATCGTGGCATATGGGTGAGGTCATCGGTTTCTGCTATGTCAGGTAGGCCAACGAGCGAGCTGAAGTGACAGTTCGCTCGCTGGTGGAGAGAGACACCATATAACACCATATCTCGAATGGTGTTATGGTGGGCAGATCTGGCTAGTCATTCGATCATGCGACATAGAGTGGAGATGGATTGTAGAGATGACAACTTCTTTTATTTGTCAAGTCGGGATATGACTGGCAATCTTAATTAGAGAGAGGTGGCGGCCAGCTCTATGTTCATGTCCATTGGTGGATGACATTGGGTTCGTTAGCTACGGAGACGGTCGAGTGGTGCAAATGGTGCGCAGAGGGCTCAGGTTCTCTTTGTTTCTAGCTTAAGGGAGAGTAATTGATGAAACTGATGCCGACGACCTTGCTTGTTATGGAGTGGGTTCGTCTTTGATGGAAATGATGATGGATTTTTGGTGGTAGAGAGAGGCGACCGGAATGTGCCTCCGTATCACCGTCGATCATTTTTGGAGATGATGTAAACTTTGGTGTGAAGACTTCATTTTCGACGTGGGGAGACTATCTTGTGAGGACGAGCTCGTTTTGGCAATTTGGTAGTGGTGTTAAAGATTTTTGGAATCAGAAAGATCGTCTAGTGGGGGGAAAACGAAAAGCTCGAGGTCATTCGGTCATATCAGGTTGGCGAGGTTGTCAAGGTAGACTTTGGTGAGATGGCGTCGGTGTGGAACGAGGTGAGATGATTGAGGGAGGTCAACAAGATTAAATCGTCGACAAGCTGTGGGAACTGCTATTGGTGGTGAGCAGGCGGACGTTGAATGCTGGCGATGAGCATGCGACACTCTTGTTGGAGATGAGCAGGTGGACGTTTGTTGGAACTGAGCAGGTGGTCGCTGCTGGCGAGGAGTAGGTGTACGTAGCTGGCGATGAGCAGGTGGTGTTGCTGTTAACGAGCAGGTGGTCGCTGCTGGCGACGAGCAGGTGAGTGTCTAGCTGGTTAGTTGTGTTGTCCCCGTGTTAAGTGGTTATGTTGAAAGTGAAACTATCCACATTTGTCGTTCATTGGCTGTACAGGATTTGCGATCTCCTTATAGGTCTCCTGCTAATTGGTTGTACTGAGGTTACCATTGCAAATACAATGTTGGTGGCTAGATGGCTCAAGATTATTGAAGGCAGACTTAGCGTTGATAGCTGGTTGACTTGAGATCGTCGCCACTAATGTTGTGTTGATGGTTTGTTGGTTGAAGTCATCGACTAAAAAAACACTTTTGGTTGGTAGACCTGAGATCGGGCGCAATGGGCATGCATCGTCGGCTGGTTGATCCAAGTTTGTTACCACTGACATCGCATTGCTTGTTGGTTGGCCTTAGGTCGTCATGGTCGCCACGCTCATTATTCTTTGGTTGTCGTGATTTTTGCGGAAACATGGCCTCTGGTTGCGCTGTTGAGTTCTGTTGATCGCCGAGCTTTCTTGAAGTAGAGATGATTCTCCGGCCCACGGTGGGCGCCAATTTGTTGAATCCATATTCGGTCGGTAATTGTAGTGAGGTAGAAATGTAAAGGAGGTCGTGAGAATTTTCGTATTAGTGTCTAGAGTAAAAAAGCTCGGAAATTACAGAACTTAAAGAGTCGTCTAAACAAGATGTCTAAATGAATTCTCTTTTACAAGTTTTTTGCGTCGTCGGAAAGAGCTCGCCTGGATAGGAATGAGGTCGTTTCGGACTTTCTGGTAGTCGTCTCTGGTAGTCGAAGGCGAGCTCTTCGGAATGGAGAGGTCGTCTTGACGTCTCATCCTTTTTCAAATTGACTCTGACACCTCTTTTTTATAGAAAGAACAGTCTTGTCTTTAGAGGAGTCATCATTTTGTACGGGCCGGGCACTGATTTTGGGCCTAGCAGTTATGGGCTTCTGTGCCTAGGCCATCTCCAACAGGATGAAGAAGATGGACGGAAGTTTTCAAGCTGGGATAGAGTTAACTGAGAACGTATACAAGACGGATGAGATTTAAGGTTGAGATGAAGTGGAAACAAGCGAGGACAGTCGATACCCCAATACGATCTGGGTTCGAACCGTTGGCCACTCGAGATAAAAATTTATATTTGGGCTTTCCACCGTTCGGTGATCGATGGCATACTCCGCCCGATAACATAAGTTAATACGGGACATTCGCCGCTAGTCGAAACCACTTTTAGTGGAGGCTAGAATACACAGGATTATTAAAAAAAAAAACAAATTGGTGTGTTGAAAGGTGGTTGTTCCCAAGGATGAAAGAGGATGAGCGTAAACAATCTTCGCCACATCCAGATTGATTTTGATTTTGTCAATGTGTTTTTTTTTTCCAGTAAACAATTGTTGCCTTAAAAAAATATAATGAGTGAAATTCGTATGCAGTAAAAAAAAGCAATTTTAACCCATATGTTACTACTTTAATCTTATGAACTTAGAACCTTCTTCGTGGATACTATGTTGTGCATCAAATTTACTGAATCAAGTTCTCTGCTGAAACTTCATCGCAAGAATCAATTTTATCAAACCCATGGAACCATTCCGCAATTTTCTTTTTGTTAATATATTTTGGTTGACATTTAATGTATTTTTTGTTAAAGGAAGTTTAGGTACTGTTGAAATATCAAAAGGAGGCAAAAAAATGGACTAACTTGAGTGAAAGCTGTGTAAATTTATGTTAGTACAAAACATGAGCTTTTAGAATGTTGTGAGAGCGCATATGTGGCACTAACTACTAAGTAGTGAAGATTTGTGTCTAGAGTTCCCATTTTTTTTTATTGAAATGAACTAATTTTTCAGCTAAATATTCGATAGAGTTAGTATATCTGTTTACTTTTTGATGAACAAGCGTCATTCTGTTGAGTTTGTAGGCTATTTTGTTAGTTTTCTGCATCGAATTAAAAAGAATCATTTGCTTATATGTATCTATGAAGCAGAGTTGTCATTCAAGAAACTGATGATTCAATATGCTGAAGGCCTAGTGGCATTTGTTATCTACTTGTTTAACACATTTATGATATCCTTGTGGATAAATAAAGCTTCTCATATTGCAAAGCCTTGTTTTAAAAAAAAATATATTCTTTTTTTTTTTGCCGTCAAAAAAAAAGAATATCATGTTGCAGTGTGAATGCACTTTTGGACTGATGCTTCTGAGAACGTGTAATTTTATTATAAATAAATTTACTACAAAATGTATTGTCATTGTTCCAAATAGGTCTTCTGTAGTGTAATCAAATGCTCACTGTTTGTTTCCTTAAAGATGGGTCCTCTCTGTCTACTCTGTTCCAGTTAGATTAGCTTGAGTTTGAAGGTTTCATGGCTACTTGGAGCAGAGAAAAGATATTCTCAGGGAACATTCTTGGTCCAGATGTTGGGTTCTTGCTCTTGGAAGCTCTTTTACTTGTAACTTAACATGTGTTATATTTGTTTAGAAACATGCAGGATTTGGGCAATTCAAGAGGACTTTTTGAAGACAAGATGTCTCGGGGTTGTGTCAAAACTCAAAAAGTGGTGTTACTTAAATCCGTTAAAGAGGGAGACAGTAGACATCGTCAACCTCCAAACCATTCTCGAGGCAGACAAAACCCATTAATGTAAGTAAACTAATACCTCCAAAAAGTGCTTTAAATTTTTCACATGTGTTACAAAAAAAAGTTTTAAACTAGTTTAACCGTGGTGGTCGGTAAGATTTGGAGAGTGGTCAAGATGAGACGTGTGGAGAGACAAGAAGTAGTAAATCACTCGTTTTTCACCGAGGTTTAAATGTCCTTTTCCTTTTGTTTTTATTCTCTCTTCTTTGACTCGTCTTTGGCTTTCCAGCACATTCATCTGGATTGATAAAATTATAAAAATAAAAAACTTGGTTGGAGTTTTAAAGTATCTATGCGTGAACTTTCACATATAATTTATATAGTGACTACTACTTACTAAGAGTCCTTTTACCTTGAATAATCGTTAAGCCCTTGTGAGTATTGACCATCTTCTGCAATGAGCTCAGTTCATGCTGCTTCAGTCCTTCTCTTGTTTCTGCTCTTTCCACCTTTCTGATTCTCGTCACCTTCACAATGTTCACATCACAGATTCTCAGTTTTCACTTGACAAGGTTCTTCACTTACACTTTTAGCACTTTCCCAAGTTCTTAATTTTCACCTTCTTCTCTAAACGGCTTCCTTTTGTTTTCTTGTGGTTTAGGATCAAAAATGTTGTCCCCGGTTTGGACATCTAAACAACCGGTTAGAGTTTCACGGTTTGTGCTGGGGCGTAAAGAAGAACCGCCATCATCGTCCGCCGCTCTTATTTGCAGATTACCCTAAGCCATCTACTCGGCTCCACGCCATAACTGATACCTCTCTCTCTTTTGTTTTCGCAAATTTAAAAGTTTTTGTATGTGAGAGAGTAAATAGATCCGTAACAATTTTCTTAATATGTTTCCAAATGTGGATTTGTCTTTCAAGTAATAGTTTCATGTTTTAACGGGTTTTAGAAGCTGACAAAATCTATTTTCGGTAAGTTTCCTAAAAGAGACGCATGCTACTTTCTACGTCTTATATTTGACGATGTGGGTTCATTTAAAACCTAACCAATATTGGTCCATTTAGCAGTCTCTATATCAGTTTTGTTTCCAGTATTTCAGATTGTATCTACCATTATTGTATCTTTACCATGATTGTCCCAAACATCAACATGCATGGATGATCAAATTGTTACTAATCTTTTTCTAATAATATATTCTAATGAGAAGGCATAACTGAATGTTTGTAGGCCAAACACAAAAAAATAGTTTTAACTAATAAGTCGAAAAATTCAAAGCTAATTTTTTATTTATATATCTTGTCAAGAAACTAAACGACCCAAATCCAACAAAATTTGAAATAGCAAACAATATTATTTGACACAACACAATTATTATTTTGCTTGAATCTTGATAAATATATGGATGTGGCCTGAATATAAATGGTGCATCACACATCAAAGAGGTAGAGACTCGATAATAAGGGGCAATGTTTATTAGAGAATCTTAAGGATCTTAAGAGGATTTCTTAGGGAGGGGGCCCACTAATATCTTAAGAAACACCTCTAAAATCTCCTAATTAAAAAAAAAAATTTCATGTCTCTACACTATTCACGGATTCCATTGATACGTGGTGACCCGTGATTGGTTCATTTTTAAAAGAAAATTTTAAATCAAAAAAAAATATAAGAGACTCATTTGGGTTTCTCCCAATAAAACAATGCTCTAAGGTGGATCGGTGCCAATCAGTAATGGTACGTTTCTACATTCAACGAGAACTATGTTGTAAGTTTTTGTTATATAATTATGTGTGTCAGTGGTATTCTAAGCCTTATCTTAAAGTTTATAATTGGATGGGAGAAACCATTCAGCATTTCTTCTTGGTATTTCTAGACATTGTTTGGGTTTTAATTTTGGTACCAAATCAATTTATAAAGACACCAAATCTAAGATCTTAATTATATATAGAGAGCTCTATAATTGTTGGTCATATATAGTACTCTCATTAGCTATTAATATTGGAGAAAATATATAAAAATAAGATGATTAATAATCATATCTTAAACATAATAAAGATACAATATAAAGCAAAAGATTACAAAGTGACATGACAAACTTTTCAACACAAAATAAAAACAAAGACAAACTAGGGCATTGCTGAGGTCTAGATAGACCCCTTTTTATTTATGCTAGACCATACTCTTCATCCTCACAAGTCACAATGGTATATGATGAGTTCCCACTTCACTTGACGCTGCAACAATACAAACGACCAAGACAGTAAGTTCAGCTCATTACAAATAAGCACGTTAAAAAAATAAAACGAAAGAATGTGAAATTGCATGCACATGACAAAAAGAGAACAAAAGGCTTACGTGTCGCAGTAGTGCTCATGGAGATGGGATAGGGAATGCTAACACCGCACTTTCAGGCAAGGCCAGAGGCTAGACTAGGGTTGATGCTCTTTGCAAGCAGCCTTTAGGCATTTACATGCTTGTTGACGGTCGGTGTGGTTTGAGCCATACGTGTTCAAGTTTTGAAACTGCCGGCGCAGCATGGAGTTGGCACCGTCCCGCCCTTTGGATAGGTAGCGGCACATGGAGCCAAGCTACTTGCCACTGTGCCACATGAGATTGCTGCATGCTACTGATGCAACTATGCACAGGCCCGTCAAAACAAGGCATGTGAAGAACTGCATCAGAGCCGAGCCAGTGTCTTTTGCTTTCTCTTATAAGTAAATATGGAGACTTAGTTGCTTTATGTGTTTCTAAGCTTGTGTTTTGATGTTGGATGTGAGAAAAGTGTGTAGTCGATGATGGGTTTATATATGAGATTAATATAGATGGGAAAAAGGATGATCACTACTACTAACTAGCTATAATTAACTAGAATATGTTAAACTGTTTATTAGTTGGATTTGCATTTAATTGCATTTCATTCGCTTCTAGTTTTGTCTACTAACGAGATTGCACAATATTTGTTTATTGGAACGCCAATATCATTACGATGTACACAGAGAAATCAAAATACATCAGTACTAAATAACTGAGTCCTTGTCATATCGCTCAAACGGCAATTGTGTTGTAAACTAATATTGTAGGTATTGGGTTTTGCCATAACATATGATTTTCTCTCTGTAGATGTAATGATATTGGGTTGCCAATAAAAGAATATCTATTTGGGTTTCGCGCTTAATCACGAATTAGAGGTACGTACTGTGCGAATAAATCTGAAATTACGCGTCGCATTAAAAGAAAGGTGTAAGATGATGGACACGCGTATGCGCAACGAGCAACATCACAACATCTCCCAACCATCAGATTCTCCAATTTCATTGAACACCTTTCGTCTTCTCATTAATTAACTAGGAAAAGTCTAACTATGCCTTGCAGACACGCGTACTAGTACGCTGGGACAATGCCCAACTATGAAACTGCAAATAATAACTTATTCCCTCTGTTTTTTAGTAAGCGTCACTTTGTAAGTTGAAATTTTATTAATATAAGAGATAAATAAAATTATTTTATAAGCTTAATACAATTTACAGTTTCTTTTAAAATAAAATTAAATATTAATTCACATTAAAATGCTAAAATAAACAATTTTATATACAAAAAAATGTTAAAAGGATACTATTATAAAACATTGAAATCATATTCTATCAGCATCATACAAGGAAGCAAATTATATAGCGCTCACTCGCCAGTTTCTTTAAGTGGCTGTTTAAGATGATTTCATTTTAAATACATGATTTCCAATTTCCTATATAAAAACATAAATATAGTTTAATGTTTATGAGCCAATCTATTTGTATTTTGCAATATAAACTTTATTAAGTTATTATAGTTGTAATTATTGATATTTTTAGACAGCAAAATAGATTGGATATTGTTCCTAGAAAAAACCTGAAAAATCATAATTGATATAGAGGCAGTGACGTGTGAAGAGTTTTATATGAATATAGGCATGAATGGCAATAATAGTGCAATAGATATACGATAAAATATCATTCTAGTTTAATGATAGTATTTTCAGTTCAACATATCACGAAAAAGAAATTAAATGTATCACAAATACATAACGACAATTCTCATCAAATAGGCATTTTTTATAAGTTTTGTCACACAAAATAGACTCTCAATGAAAAAATGACCGGAATAGCTCTTTTTATCATTTTAATATTTTTACTATTTAATATTTATTTTTATTTTAAACTTCACCTCCAAAATCTGCACTCCATAAGCTCTAAACCCTAAGTCTCGATTAGTTAAGCGCCAAAGGGTATAAGCTGTATACTACGACTTTTAAGATAACATTTATTTGGATTGCATTTTTTCTTCTTCAATGTTATTTGTTGTGACAATGTTTTTTAAAAATTATCAAAGAGTATTTTTTCAATACGTAAATTATTAGGATCAACAATTTTAATAACTTCAAACTATTAATAATTTAGATATAATTTATATTTTGAAGTACAATTTAAAAAGTAATACTGCTCTCCGTTTCAAGAATAAAAGTGTTATTTTAGAAGAAGTTTTTTTGTTAGCAGAAATAAGTGGTGCGTTTTTCGACTTTTGATGCAAAATTTATTAATTTTTATGCTGCAGGATTATTTTTTCTATTGGTTGAAAAATATGGTTAGGCTGTATAGTTTATTGTGTTTTATATAGAAAATATGGCAAAATTAATTATTTTCATTAATCGCGTGTGAAAAATAAGCTAAAGTGAGCACTTATAATGAAACAGAGGGAGTATTTTTTTTAAATTGGATTTATTCAAACCGTGTTTCATTTAAAATAGAGGAAGTGGTTATTACATTTTCAATATCAACAAAACTATTTTATTTATTATGTTTTTATTGTAAATTCTTAGTTTTAACAACAACCAGAAGAAGAAACTTTTACATAAAACTGGAAGTTACTATGTGTTGCGAGTTTTAGTAAGTAGGATACTCTCTTACAATTCCAAAATCAAGATTTGTAAAATATCCAAATATGTAAAGACATAGTGCTTTATACAAACATTCATCATCAAATATACATCCCAACACGTAATCTACCAAAAAAACCACACTAATGGGTTAGATAAATGGAAGCTTGCTCAACTGATAGCAATTTACACAACATGGTTAGAGAAAGAATCATTCCGTTTTGAGCATCCAATTCACAACCACTTACATAATAATAGTCATGGATCAGTTTAAATTTCGAAAATCGATAAATCAGCATCCCGAGTAACTACAATTTAAAAAAAAAAAGAACCGGTTAACTCGGTAAACCAGTATATTAAACTAATAAATAAATAGAGAATAAAACCTTCCATTTTCTCCACCTCTTTGTCAGAGTAGAAGTTTCAAAAACCCACACACTCACTCACACTTTACACTCTCTTCTTCATCTTCTCCTTCCTTCTTCTTCGATCTTCGACTCCATTAATGTCCTTTTATTAAAGAAAGAAGAAGCAATACAATGGCGTCGCGGTTTTCTATCTTCGCTTTCCTCTTCTCATTCGCTCTTCTCTCCGGATTCTCTCTCGCCGAGGATCCTTCCATCTCCTACGTTTACGAACTCTCTTACGTCACTGCTTCTCCTCTCGGCGTTCCTCAACAGGTTTCGCTTCTCTCTAATCTGATCCTTTTTAGACCTTCATGTAGGAGTGATTCTCAGGCTCGTAGGATCTAGCAATGATTCGCTTCGTTATCAGTATATAGTGTATCAGATTGATCTTACGTAATTACTATCTTGTTAGCTCGATCCAAGTCAACGATCCATATTGATTCTCGATTGCAGGTTATAGCAGTGAATGGAAAATTCCCAGGCCCTGTAGTTACTGCTACAACAAACTACAACGTTGAAGTTAACGTATTCAATCGTCTTGATGAGCCTCTCCTACTCACCTGGTGATGATCTTTAACCATGTTTTAGCTTTATTTTCTTTACATAGGCTTCTTTTGATTACTGACGTTGTGTAATTTGTTTGTGACTTTCTAAATAAGGAATGGGATTGAGATGAGGCGTAACTCGTGGCAAGACGGTGTTCTTGGCACTAACTGTCCCATTCCTCCGCAATGGAACTTCACTTATAGCTTCCAGGTGAAAGATCAGATCGGGAGTTTTTCTACTTCCCTTCACTCAACTTCCAGAGAGCTTCTGGTGGTTTTGGTCCTATCGTAGTCGATAACCAGGATCGTATTCCTCTCCCTTTCATTAAGCCTGATGGGGAAATCACATTCATGATTGGTGATTGGTATACTCAGAACCATACAGTAAGTGTACTTGTTTGGGACTTTTGGTGTTTATACTGTTTTGGTTATATGTTGTGATGGGTGAAAGTTTGTTGCTTTTTAAGGTATTAAGGAGTATACTTGACTCTGGTAAAGAACTAGGGATGCCTGATGGAGTCCTCATCAATGGGAAGGGTCCTTACAAGTACAATAGCAGTGTACCTGATGGGATTCAGTATGAAACAGTTACTGTTGATCCAGGTTCATATCTTTGAGGGTTCTTCTATTTGCATCCTAATGTATGAGGAGTTGTGTGTGCGTTGGATATCCAGTTTTTGTATGTTCTTGCTTCATACGAGTAACGTTTGCAGGGAAAACGTACAGGATCCGTGTTCACAATGTTGGTATCTCAACAAGCTTGAACTTAAGGATTCAGAACCACAAGTTGCTTTTAGTTGAAACTGAGGGTCGCTACACCTCCCAAACAAACTTCTCTGATTTTGATATCCATGTGGGACAGTCTTACTCTTTCTTGGTCACCATGGACCAAAACGCCTCAAGTGACTACTACATTGTGGCGAGTGCTAGATTTGTGAACGAGATAGTGTGGCAAAGAGTCACAGGTGTTGGCATTCTCCATTATTCAAATTCCAAAGGGCCTGCTTCTGGTCCTCTTCCAGTTCCGTCAACCGATGTTTCTCACCCTTGGTCTGTAATGAACCAACAAAGGGCCATAAAGTATTGTCTACAAAACTCTGTAAGCAAGTGTATACTTAACTGTAGACCTGTGATTCTGATTCTCATTATGTGTAGGCAAAACACATCTTCGAGTGGAGCTCGTCCAAATCCTCAGGGATCATATCACTACGGACAGATAAATATCACAGGCACATACATTTTTAGAAGCATGCCTCCAACCATGATAAATGGGTCACTTCGTGCTACGATTAATGGGATTTCATTTCTGAATCCAAGCACCCCCATGAGGCTTGCGGATAAGCATAGGCTGAAAGGAATCTATAAGATGGATTTCCCAACCAGACCTGTTGACAACAGACCTCCCCGTTTGGATAGTTCTATCATCAACGCAACATATAGGAGCTTTGTTCAAGTTATATTCCAGAACAATGACACCAAAGTCCAGAGCTTCCATATTGATGGATACTCTTTCTACGTCGTTGCGTAAGATTTTCATGCCATACCTGCTTTCGTTACTTTACATTTTGATCTGTTTGACATGGAAATTCAAATTCTGTGTTGTAGAATGGACTTTGGTAACTGGACTGAAGACAGAAAAGGTTCTTATAACAACTGGGATGCAATATCACGAAGCACAATAGAGGTTTTGATTCACATTTACAATCTGTCTCTCTATCCTTTGTTTGTTTACTTTGTTTTTGCTTTGATGTATGCTTCAGGTTTACCCAGGGGCATGGACTGCTGTACTTATGTCACTCGATAATGCCGGAGTTTGGAATATCCGAGTTGAAAATCTTGACAGATGGTATCTTGGTCAAGAAACATACATCCGAATCATAAACCCCGAGGAGAACGGTAAAACAGAAATGAATCAGCCCAAAAATGTTCTTTACTGTGGTGCTCTCAAGAGCTTGCAGAAGTGAGCATTAGAAACTTCACTTATCTCTCTTTCCTCTCATATCACATTTAGATGATGATGGTTTATGAAAATCTTACACTTTTCTTTTTGACTTTGTTTGCAGGCAACAATCCCATAGCCATAGCTCTGCATCATCAATGCTAAATAGAAATTTGATTCTAATTTTCAGCTTCATGATGGTTCTGCTCGCCTCGGTTTCAGCAATTTGCTGAGTCTCTTTTCTAATCTCCCTTGGTTAGGTTGTATAACACAAAGTGTAGGACTCTCTTATTTCTTCTTTGATTTCATTAATTGGTTGTTTCTGTACTCAGATCTTTTGCTTTTAATGGTTCAAAACAACTTTAGTTCGTGGGGGCATTGTATATGGGTCTTCCACATTTTCCTTTACTGTATTCACGTTTGTTTATCCATAGTTATAACTTTATTTTATACTAGTGGTTTGTCCGCGCTACGCGCGGGTTGTCTTAGAATTTTGTTTTTAATATTTTGATGTTTTGTGTAAATGGTTGAAGACAAAAGATTTTCAGTCTAAGCTTTTGAATTTGTTTTGAATATTTTGATGTTTTGTATAAATGGTTGAAGAAAATAGATTTACTGTCTAAGTTTTGATTTACTTAATAGAAATATATAAGGTTGATGTGTTGGTTAGATTCCTAATGAGAGGCTAAGTTTCACATGCAATCTTAAATTTAAAGAATATATTGTATAGTGTTATGTGGTCATGGTGTTCGCGGCGAGAAGATGTAGTGGCTGACTTGAATTTAGATTTTTGACATTTTAATATTTTTAAAAGTTCGTTTTGATAGTAGTGGTTATGCTAAATTAATGTGGTTATAACGTTTTAAATATAGTGATTATCTATTAAACATCTGTTGTGTTATTAGATCATTTTATTCTTAATTGTTTCAAAATTGTGTTTGGTAATCACAGAAAAACAAAAGTATGCGTGATTGTTTTTTTCCCGTTTCTCAAGGTGGGGAAAGATGAAAAAGTAATTTCATAAATGGATTTTATTTATGTGATTTTATGAATTTTTATTTTTATTCTTGGAGTTTAATATATTTGGATGGTATTATGTAGTTGTATTAAATTATTTTTTATTGACTTAATTTTGCAATAGATGTTAGTTATATTATGTATTTTCATTAAAGTTTTTGGTATTTTATGTTATCACATTTTATTTTATTTATCTAACCTTTTTTTAATAAAATATTTGTTTTGATTTATTATTAATCATAATTGTGGTTAACATCATTTTCGTTTACGATTTCTTAAGTAATTATATTCATTTTGTATTAATCATTAGGGATGATCTTTTATCATTTTAGGGTATAATAATCTTAAATATAGTGGTTAATTTTTAGAAAGAAGGCGGGATTTATTTTTATTAGATTTTGTTTGTCCAAGATTCATGAAACATAATTTTTTTATTGAATTAGAAGTTATAGAAGTTTTTAGGGTTAATTTAAAATATATTGTTATTTAACAATTTTAAAATTTAAAATATTTGTTCAAATCCTCTTTTTAATGTAATTTTAATTTAATATTTTTAATAGAAAAAAAATAACATATTTTGTATTTTTTCATATAAATAGTACTTATTATATTAAAATATAAGTATTATATAACTTCAAAAACATATTTTGAAGAAAGTTCGCTAATGATTATTTGAGAAAGTAATTTTTTGTAGCGGACTCGAACCATAATAATAATTAATAGAACACTGAAATCTATAAATAAAGGGATTAAATATTGTAATAAGAAACTTAAACAATAAGATTTTAAAGTGACATAATATATAATACTTGAATATAATTTATATATAAAAATGTTTTTAAAGAGAAAACGCAAGTGATTTTTATTGATGGATGCACATAAAAAGTGTAAATGGCTGATATTTGGAACAAAGTAAATTGAGATGAACATTTAAGACTTGGTAATGTAGATGTTTGAAAAGTTTTAGGCTTGTCTTGCTTCAACGAAGTCAAGGAATAGTTTCATCCTCTTATAGTAGTAACAATCCTTGCATACTTCGTTGATGTGAAAGTTTTTGCAATATGTTGGGAGATCCATTGTTCTTGTATTGGCTCGATATTCTTCTCTAATAGGGGTCCTGAGGGCACTAAGTGATACCTTAATCATGTTCCAGCATTGATCGAAAGAGAGCATATGTAGTTGCCAGAGTTGTAATCTCCGAAACACACAGCGCATGTATCGTTAACTTCTTCCATATTTGGAGGCCTATTTGTTCCCTCAAGATCGGTGATGATAAGGTCGACGTCAAGTCTTGCAGTTGCGTTAAGGTTGTAATCCATAATGGTAAGAGTGATTTGAAGATCAGAATTTATGTTATCGATGCTGGTTGTTAGATGAGTCATCACATATTGGCCAGTTTCATGAATAACCATTGTGGAGTCGGGGTGGTTTATCTCATGGTAGGTTAACATGAAATCCATGAACTCGGTTGTTGAGTCATCTAAATTCCCTTCATTGTCGGTGTTACATGGAAGCTTGAAATCAACAACCGATTGTTGTGTGGCGGGTCTGTGGATGAAAACTTGGAGTGTTTGTTGGGGAACTACTCCAGAAGGGTTTCGTTGGTGAGAAAGGCGAAAAGAAAGCGATGGTTCATTATTCATGATAGGAGAATTTGTGGAATTTGTATATCGTATGTTGGGTAGGGGTAAAACCTAAGTCTTATAGAGGAGAAGCTTGATCATTGCAATGTATTGACATCTTATAACATTATGTTTTAAGGACAATTCATTATTGAGACATTTTTTTAATTTGCTGAGTCAATGGTTACTGTTTTTGACTATTTTTAATGTGTCTGAGTAGTTAAGTTATAACAACATTATTATGAAATCGACGTTAACGGCTTAATTCGTGAGGGAGTTACGATTTCTAAATTATGACGAATATCTCGTTTCATGAAAAATTTGGAAATCGTTTCACTTCTGTAATTTTTAATTTTTTAGTTTAGCAAACGAAATCTTGACTTAACTTGAGCCAACCTCTGGAGAGTTTGCGTAGTTATAATATTACTGGTAAGATATTATTGACATTCTGATTATTAGTTGGTATTCTACTTAACGTTTTTAAGAGAAAGGGGTCACTTGAACAAAAAAACCAAGGATCAGAACCTTTCTGCGGCGGAGAAGTTGGTTATAAGGCCTTAGATTTGTTTTGATAGGTGAATGAAGGACATGTTTTCAGATTTGAAGGATAATCTTTGAGAATCAGTAGAAAAGTTAAGTGTTTTTGATCCTCTGTAATAATATAACATGCATCGTCTGTTTTTGATTTCCTTTCATATTGTTAGCAGATAGGTGTAAATAATAAGGCAAGAGATGAGGAATTTTGATTTAAAATATAATCGATAAAAGAAAGAACTACAACCACGTTATTGAGTTTTTAAAGTAAAGTAGAAAAAAACTACAACCAGGAAACTGAGTTTTGAAAAAAAAAACAAAAACTGAAACAGAGTTTATTGAAGATGAAAGAGTGGAGAAACATAAAGTAGAAAGGACAAAACGTGGTTGGCATGCTCTAACATTGGAATCATTCCACACGTGGTTTCTTCATGGTACTCCCTTCCACACTGGGTAGTGAATTATCAGTTGTAGTAGCGTGACTTGCAATCTCCCTATTAGTAACGACAGTGGCAGCTGATCCTGGTTCCACCACTTCAGGGAGCGCTGCTCCAGAGAGTTGTTCACCTTCCTGCAAGCAACATAAAAGAGAAACTGACTACTGTTCTTATAATTATCAAATATACTTTTGAAATATTCAGCAACACTCACAACAAAGGTTGGCCTAGGTGGAAGCTCATGTTCATGAAACATTCGAGAAATGGTAAAGGTTTGGTGGTTTGGAGTGAAGTTAAATTCTTTCAATCTGAGCTGGAAAGTATAGGTATTCCCAACCACATCAGCGAGTGCCTGAGGGAGGTCAGTGTCTACCTTAGCATTCATACCTATCCCCTACAATGCAATTGGAAGATTACATATCAATAACTTGGCATATGTTAAAATAACAGTTCATTGAAGAGCTGGATAATAGGCTATACAACAATCTGGGCAGCCTGAGAAGCTGCAATGTGGGTCAGTTTGGCGACCTCCATATCAAACCCAAGAAAAGCAGCAGCACCAGTGGCGTCTACCACAGAAAATATAACCCGATACCTGTCATAAGAGCAATATGCTTTGGTAATTGCTTACAAGTTGCAGGACGACTATATAAATCTACTTACATGAGTTCAGCTAAAGCATTAGTTTGATTGCATGAGACACATGTGAAAGAACTTTCCTCACGAATGACTTTCTTTGAACACCCGGCATGGCCAATATAACACCAACCCTCATCTAGTTGAATTTCTGTTACTTTTGCCGTACAAAGAAACTCAATGACCTGTCAACAGTATGGGAAGACAAGAAAAGCTGAAACTTCATATTAAAGGGTCCTATATCGGGTAATTCAGACCTAACCTGTGGGTCAGCAGTGATGACAAATTGGTTAAGCTCAGAAATAGTCATAGGCTCAATTTTTTGTGAATGAACAACCTTTGAAGAAGACGCAGACTGGTCCGTCCCTCCAGCTGTTAACTTGTAATGACATAAACTTGGGGAAGTCAGACAACGAAACATTACATTTAGATATAATAAGAAGACCGACCTGTCAAGTTGTTCCTTCCCTGCAGCTGTCTCAGAGTCAAAGTAAATATGCGTGGCAGAAGTTCCATTGAGATATATTTTCCCTGTCCATAAAATAAGAGTTCTTTAACAAACCGAGAATCACAAAAACAAACTGTTTTCATCACAAATGTGTATAAGCTATGTTCTCCTTCAATAGCAGTGAAAATAAAGAACTCTCTTAACCGCAACTATCTTAGGATTAACATTGGTGACAAGAATAATTCTTGGCTCCCTACCGTAGCTATCGAACTTGCTTTGGAATGCAACAGCCAAAGAGTCGAACATACTAACACACACGTTTATATCCCTTCACAGAAACGATGCCACGTACTGTCAGTGGATGCATTACAGTTTCTACTATAACAAATGGAGAGTAAAGAACATTTGAAACCTTTCTATCTGCAGAGTGATCATTACACGCTGTGCTCCCGGGAGGCGGTCTGTTATTGTACTCCTAATTGCACTAAGTTCTCCCACCACGTCTAAGCAGTTTTATTATGATAGATAAGGTTAAATGACAGGATCGTAAGAAATCAACTTGAAAACTAAAATTGAAAACACATACCGGGAAGCTGTTTGCCAGTGCTTGCTATTGCACGTATCTGAGTGTACGGTAGGAATGGTCCTACCGGTCGTTGTTAGCTTCTCAAAAGTTGTTCCATCATTGAATCGTATAGAGACGGGACCATCAGTTAAGCGGTAGTTGGGATTGCTGCGCACAACATCAAATCCACTAAGCGTGTAGACAGACCCTTCTTCGAGACGTTGCCTGAAGCGGAGCTGTCGAATCGCAGCAATGGATCCTTGCACGAGGGTAGACTGTGTGAAAGAAGCAAAGCAAAAAAAATTAAAATCACTACGAAACGTAATCATACACGATTTTTGAAGGAGGAAAAATCTTACATTCTCATCAATGAGCAACATGTCAATGCTCATCAGTTCCCTGGCCCTGTTGAAATTTCTGGCCTCCCAAAACCTAAGCAGACGAACTTCCGCGTTGTTGGTGCACCGGCCAGCTTTCAAATCGGAAAGGAGTATGTATGAAGCCGCCATAGTTGGATTCGGTTGCAGATTCTTCTGTATATCGTCTGAGTTGGGCTCTCCATCGCAGAAGGTGAGATATTTATAGGTGAAGCTTCAACCGGATATGGAGGGATGCGAAGAGGTATATTCAATGACTTAAAGTAGGGGGAGTGGGATAATCACGAAAACCTCAGAAATTACTCGTGTATTAATGGATTGATGAAGCGTTACAGAAGAGGTAGATCGGCGATGAAGCTCTGGAGTTTGGTGCTCGTGTTTAACGAAGAAGAAGTTTAACGAAGAAGAAACACGTTGCTTTGTGGGCTTGAAATGTTCACCCTAAAAAAGCCCATCTACTTTTGCTGTCTAATAATCAACATTAATAAACAAAAGTTCGGATGATCCAAGGAAGCCCAAGACGATATCTGTGTGCAAAACGCAGGAGGAAGTTGTGTTTTGATACGCCAGGTGTCCAAAAACGCCCCATCCTTCCTGATGACGTGGCGGAAGGAGGAGATAGGAAAGTCTCCTTTATTGTATTAGATTCAAAGAGTCGTATAATTTTATATCATTGTAGTTTAAGCAACATAACGGAGAAAACAAAACTATAGATGGACTTAAAGTCCAGAAGTGAAGGGTATGCCGGTGCCTGGGAGCCATGCGGTACCTGCGATGAAGCTTCCAACAGTGAAAGCAGATGCATCAGAAGCTCTATTCAACACATGAAACCCTTTCCAACGAGCACGCCCGCTCGTGGACGAAGCTGGTCCGATATTATTATACTCAGCGTAGAACAGCGTGTCTAAACCGAAATCAGAACCTTTAAGCCACGGCGACCAACCTAACGGACTCACAACACTATCCAAATACGTCTGAAGAACCACGGTCCGCGAGTACATCATCCACGGCCTACCCATGTACGTCTTAACGGTACTGATCACCGGTATTAGATCAGGAGCCGGTAGGATCCTCGAGTTATGGATGGAGATTCCAGTGTTCTGAAACGGATCTGCACGAGCTTGCGCGGTTATTACATTGGCTTGACCCTTGAGGGGCCGGCGCGGGAGGATGAGACAGTTTTGGAAGACCGCGGCTGCGTTTCCAAATATGAAATCTACGGTTCCATAGATGTGGCAGTCACGGTAAAACTGGCGTTGGGAATGGACCAACAATGTGTCTTGGTATCCTTCAATAGAGCATTGGTAGAAGATTGATAGGTCTGAGGATGACCGGAGTGCCACTGCCTGGACCTTGGCTGGACCTGCCGTGTTCTGGAATGTTAGGCCTTTGGCTATGAAGTGAAGTCCTTCGATACCTGCATCACACGCAAAGAAGCCAGTTGTTACATAGCGAATAAAAACGTAATTAATTTTCAAATGGTAACGCTTACTTCTTTTGCGGGAAAATAAAGCACCCGTTACTTTTTTTTTTCTTTTTTCAACATTTCTTTTTTTAAACCATCTCCATCCGTAAAAACTTCATAGGGGTTCTTAAATTTTTTTTTTTATCTTTTCAGATTTTAAAAAAAAAATTAAAAAAATAAATAAATCAATCGTGGACCGACACGTGGTAGTGGGGTCCACGTAACAGTGCAAGAGACAGTTCTTAAGACCATGTTTATCCCTAGAATTATTATTTTTATTTTTTGATTTTTTCTTTTTAAAAAAAAAATTAAAAACGAACCAATCATGGGTCACCACGTGTTAATGGGGTCCGTGAACAGTACAAGAACCCAAACAAATTGGGTTCTTATTTAGGAACATTAGAGCATCCCCATTAGTGAACCCCAAGGGGGTTCACACGAATTTCTAGAAAAAAAATATTAAAATAATGAATAGTGTTGAACCCGAGCTTTTTCGAGCTCTTCCCGGTGAACCTCTTTCCAATGGGTTCAACACTGTTCACGACACGTGTCGGCCATCCATTGGTCCGATTAATTTTTTTTTTTTTTTTTTAAATCAAACAGTAAAAAAAAAGTAATAAAAAATTATAAATATGAACCCCAAGTGGGGTTCATTGATGGGGGTGCTCTTACGGAATAGTTCTTAAGATTTTAGTGGACCCCGCCCACTAAGAACCCCTTAAGAACCTCCCCTTATTCATGCTCTAACTAGAGATTTTTAAAAATTGATTCTTATAAAAAATGGTAGGACCCACCACTTTTTTGGATTAAGAACCTTTAGAAGCCTCTTGATGGACATACTCTTAGCTAGTGCTAATAATTTATACCGATCCCAATGTATGATTTACCTTGAAAATCCAATAAGTACGGGATTTTTTTTTTTATTACTGACATAATAGAAACTTGTTATATTAAAAAAAAATACTATCCTAAGAAGTTGTTAGATCCAGACCATGCATTAATAAATAAGAAATATATAAAATAAAATAAAGGAGAATTGATTAATTATTTACCAGCAGTGGCGGAATTGTAAGTGGTGTAACCATCTTTGACACTACGACCACCGGTGATAATCGTGGATCCTATCCCATCTCCGACCAACATTATGTTATCGTTATTGCGACCTACGTTTATGTTTTCTTCATACACTCCTCTCTTCACGTATATAACGAACCTCCCTGATGACATCACCTTTCTCCGCCCAGCCACGTCAATAGCCGCTTGCACCGTCGTGACGTGTCCCGACCCGTCTTTAGCCACCACGAGGTTAGCTCTGACATCACGCTCAGATTGCAACTGTAGAAGTCTTCTCTCTTTCCCGGAAACCCACGTCGGAAAACCCTTCTGATCAGCCGTAGCGGTCAATAGGGCTCCGTTGACGGCTAAGGAGTTGCTTATGAGATTAGATGTTTTGGTGTCTGAAACGATAGGTGTGATGAAATCAGAGACGTTAAAATCTGTTGCGCCGTGTCGGCATGTCTCGGTGTTTGTAAGTGCAGTGCTCAGCCACGTCTGAGCATCGAAGTCGGTGCAGTAGTAATGTTTTCCAGACAAGCCCTGTAGCGTCCGGTTCAGCTGCATGATAGTGTCTCCATAGAGGTCGATGCAGTCTGCGAAAACAGCTTGTTTCTGGTTATCAGTACAGTTAAGGCTGGCACTAGCCAGATCGTCCCGGGCAGATATCGCCCGATGCATGGCTGCTTCAACAAGCATTACTCGAAACTCGGATAGTTGTGTGGGAAGTCGAAAACCACCGTTACGGTTTTTAAAGTAGTGTTTGCATGGATCAGGGTAAGGAGTTTTGTGGCACCACTGGTCGATGCCGGATACAGTGGTGAGAAGATGGAGACATAGTAGAAATGTTAATAGTAAATGTGGAAGATAAGATATTTTGTGCATCATCTTATCTTATAGCTTCCTTCGTTAAAACTGATTTTGTGTTGAGGAATTGGAATGTTATTCAGAGTAAAATACTAAAGACTAGAGGGTGGGAACATGACTCTAATCTATAGTTATGTATTGTGGTGGTATAATATTGAAGCAAACAAAATTTATACTACAAGTTCATGACTCATGAGTGAGATCTACATATTTGCGTCAATATTGTTTAGCTCGACGGCTGTTTTCTTATTGCGTGAACGTTTCTATCACTATTAATTTTTGGGATGGTCTTTTTAATAAACTGGTAGAAAGAAATACAGATGCCGGATCATTCTTTTGATTACTATTACTTATAACCATTAACCTGACAACATAAATGCAAAACCTGTCAACAAATGTTTGTCTTTGTTTAGCAATGGACCAATGGTAGAGAGTATTACAAAAAATTGGTTTTATCAACATATTAAAAGATAATACAAAATTTTGTTTTAGTAATTATAAACATTTCATATTACTTTTTTCCAAAAGAGACTTTTCAAATATATAATAGCAAATATTTCAAAAAGATATCTTTTAAAAATATTTCACGATAGAAGTTTACAAGTCTAACCATGAATTAAAAAGTAAATTTCTCTCTTTTCTCTATTCCCTCCCTAGAACATTTCACAGAAAGAAAGAGAAGAGATGATAAGTTTTTTGGTTTTGATCAATAGATCATATTTGATGTTCGGCTTGTCCGATTATATATTCTGTCAACAGATTTTTTGTTCAGTCTAATCCGATTTTGTTGTAATTTTCAACTCTCTTCTTTCTATTTTTAATCTTGTATAATCCGTTAATCGAAAGAATCAATTCTTTTATTGTTAATGAAAGCTTGGGTGATCGGAGTTGGAATCAATCTTTGTACTACATCTTAGGGCATGTATCCATAAAGGTCAAAGTTTCTAAGAGTTTGAAGATATATGGGAATTTGAGTACAAAAATAGAAAGGTTGGAACTATGTGTTAGCGTTCCAACAAAATTCTGGTATCATTTCTTCTTCTTTGTGATTATACTAGGAGTTAAAGATGAAATATTTGAAGATTGGTGGTAATTAAAGGATGATAGAGCAAACAAACAAAATCAAGAGAGTCGGTGGCGGAGATCCTAGGTTCTGGCTTCGACTCCTTCTTACGTGTCACATATATACTCATCATATTATTCGGGTTTGAAATCATTTGTAAATGTGGCCCATTGTACATGGTCTTAAGAGTATGATTAACCGAGATTTTGAAGGATGAGATTAAATGAGGTATTTAAGAATCGGTTTTTAAATTTTTTAATTAAAAAATAGAAACAGTTTCTTATTTTTCGGTAAGAACCCTTATTAATCATAGTCTAATAAAAGTATAAAACTGATTGTTGACACAAAAAAAGGTCTACAAGTCCAAAGATAGGTAAATCTAATATATTAAAACAGAGTCCTATTTGAAAATTACCTTGACATATTTTTTTTTTGGACTTATTAAAAAATGTTGTGACTTATCTATTAACTAACATCTATATTATTAAAAATCAAGTACAAAATTAGAATGTTTGGAAACATAGATAGTAGACTAAAGGAAAAATGTTTGGAAACACGAATAGCAGATTAAATATTTTCTTCTATTTACACATTTAGTCATCCTATTTCTTTCTTATTTACAGATTCTTCTAATATCATTTAAAATAATATATTTAAATTAATTAATTTCTATATAAATTTGGTACATTAATAATAAACCAATTATAATTTTTATTTTTTTAATTATAACAAAATCTGTTGAAAAAGAATCTAACAAAATTTTACTTAAAAATTTAAATATTTTTATAAATTATACATTAATAAATTTCGTGATTAGTAATATAATATTATTATAAATCAATTTAACTAAGTTTTTATTATAAAGCAGGAAAATAAAATTCTACACTATTTTTTTTATAAATTCTATAAATTTAATCTCTATTATATAAAAATAGCAATGTTACATTAGTTAAATATGATAAATTATATTAAATAGGTAAATTAACAAATTTTAAAATTTTATCTACTATTAACAAATAGTAATTAGACCATTTCAAAAATTAGTTAATATGACATATTTAATTATTTACATCAATAATAAACCAACTAAATATTTAATTTTATTTTTTAATTATAACAAAATCTGTTGAGAAAGAATTTAACAAAATCTTACTTAAGAATTTAAGTATTTTTATAAAATAATACATTAATAAATTTCGTAATTAGTTATATAATATTATTATAAATCAGTGTTAACTAAAATTTTATTATAAACAAGAAAATAAAAATTCTACTTTTTTTATAAATTCTATAAATATATTCTGGATTATATGAAAATAGAAGTGTTATATGAATTAAATATGATAAAATTATATTAAATAGGTAAATTAACAAATTTTAAATTGTAAAGTTTTTCATTTAAATAAATCATCATCTACTCTATTAAAATAGAGTCCTAAATTTATCTACCATTGAAAATTATCATTTAAGTTTTGAATTGTTTCAAAATTGTTAGTGTATTACATAATTTATGGACCATATCAAATTAGTTAAATATCTATTATATTAAAACAAAATCTTATTTTTATCTACTTACAAATAGTCTAGGTTGGAACATTGCATTTAACTAACTTTTCTATTATTTTATTTATATCTAACTTAATTATTATTGAATATATAACACTAACCTAAAATTAAGGAACTAAAGAAATAGTCTATTGTATTAAAAATAATAATCAGTACAGTTTATATTTACTCTAAATTTGAAATTTGTATTTACACTAAATTTGAGTAACTAATAAATTATATTTTATTTACTAATATAAAAAGAATTATATATGAAATTTGCACCATATCCTAAAATCCATAAAGTAACTATACATCATTCATATTTGGATTATTTTGGTTCAATTAAAATATATCTAACGTTAAATCTAATATTTAAAAGCAAAACATAAGATATAGATACTTATTTATACAGAATTGAGTATTTAAAATACTTATTCAAAATTGAACATTTAATTTAAGAAGTAAATACTTATTTAAAACATAAAAAGTAAATAATTATTCAAAACAAAAGAAACAAATACTTATTTATATAGAGTATTTTAGGTACATATTTATATTTGTGATTATTTATACATTCTTTTTTTTAATATTTTCAGATTTTTCACTTTTTGGGTTACCTATTCAGATGAGACTAATAACACTCTGGTATTTCTTACATTTCAGATTGTACAAATTAGATTTTTTGTTTTGGGTTCAGTTCGGCCTTTGAATTACATATTTTATTGCCAAAGTTACTTTAAATAAAAAAATTGTATAAAATTTTCATCGAAAAATTATCCGCACTTTGGTTCGGGTCAAAATCTAGTTATCAAATTAAACCCTGGATAACCGCGCGTTAGTGGTCCAGTGGTGGTTGAACAATCTCGCTCCCCTCCCCCTCCTCCGGGAGGTCTGGGGTTCGAGGGCCAACTCTGGCGGATGTTGTCTTGAGGCACCTTCGGGGCCGATACGGGCACTTCCAACTGCGCGTGGCCACTGGGGTTATTACATGAGGCTCCCCAGCTCTCCTGGATGCCTTCGGCGGGCTCCGACCGGCTCCTTAGTGGGTCAGATTGTCGGACGGTCATTAGGCGCTAGTCGGTAGTCCTCGAGGCTTCCGGATACCAGGGTCATCAAAAAAAAAAATTAAACCCTGGACCAAATATCTTCGGACCATCCTCCAACGAGGTCTCTTTCATTGTGGTATGGACTCTAAATGCCATGCCGTTTCATATCCGTAAAACAGCACGTATTTCACGGTAGCATAGAGCTTTTGTTCCCTACCAAAACCTTTGAAGTCCCTCCTCCTCCGTCACAAGCCGCACACAAAGTAGCTAGCAAGAGAATGTGGAAGCTGACGTCACGATTCCGGCCACATATCAATTCGACCTCATGGTTGATCCGACACTTCAGTAGTGGAGATGCCACCGGTCTCTACGGCTTCGATCATCTTAAGACGGCCAAAGGGTTTCAACGTTTCGTAGCTGATGCCATTGAAAGGTTTGATTATTAATCTCCCTCTTCACTACACTAGAGACAGTGTTTGCTATGTTAATTGCTTATTGAAGAAATATTAAGGAACCTTTTCTCTCAGGTCTGGGGGGTTAGTGAGCTACATATCAGGAATGCCTTCGTCTCCAGAGATTATTAAAGCCATGGATGAGATTTCAGACACGGTCGGTATTATGTTTCTTATTACAAGCTTTCTTGCTCTACTTATGTTGTTAGTGTTCTTGTAGTGATTGATGTCATCTGAATCTTTGTAGGTTTGTTGTGTTGTTGACTCTGCTGAACTCTGTAGACAAACCCATCCTGACAGGTTTCTATTTGTTAGCTTCTTCAATGCTTGGTTGGTTATGTTGTATTGGTTAACCGGTTTACTTTCGTCCCATCTAATAGGGAATTTGTTGAGGCAGCTCATCAAGCAGCAATTGACATGAATGACTATCTACATGTGAGGTGACCAATGATTTACTCATTGACCCATTGTTCTTGTTAAGACATTAATATCTGAACTGCAATCTCAATCTCAGTTTTTATTTTTTTCAGTTGAGTGGGTGTTTCTTTAACTTATCCCACTGACTTTCTTTTTTTGTGTGTTGTTGATTTTTACAGAAACTTAACACAAATCATACTTTGTATGCTGCGGTGAGAAAAGCAGAGCAAGATTCCAACTTGCTTACAGAAGAAGCAAGTAGGACCGCTCATCACCTCGGAATGGACTTTGAACGTGGTGGCATTCATCTAGACCCTGGTTTGTGTTATCTATATTGCCGTTGATTTTTTTTTAACCCTTTATGATGTATGTGCCTTTTTGTAATCTGATTCCTTTTGCAGAGAAGCTAGATAAAGTAAATAACTTAACAACCAACATTTTTCAGCTATGCAGCGAGTGAGTATCCCATGAAATTGTAATGGTGGCTTGTGCTGTCAGTACTAACATCCTTGTAAATCTATTATTCAGGTTCAGTGAAAACATTGCTGATGATCCAGGACACGTTGATATATTTCCAGTGTCACGCATCCCTCGACACCTGCATCATCTTCTCACCCCTATCTACGAAGGGGGTCTAAAAGGGTCTAAAAGATCAGCTCATGACTGGAAAAAGAGGGGACTTCGAATACCTACTGATCAACGAACACTTTCTTCCATCTTGCAATGGACATCAGACGAAGAGGTTTCTACTACTTAAACCTTAACTGATATAAGTTGAAAACAAGGGAAATGTCATTTTTAATGCTTTTTCAGGTTAGAAAAAAGGTGTATATTGAAGGGAACTCTGTTCCTTCTGCGAATCACGGTGTTCTTGAGAAGCTTATTGCTTCACGCCATGAGCTTGCCCAGGTTAGTTCAAATTTATCTGTGATATTTTTGTACTATTTTCCATTGTTGTAACATTTTTTTTGTTGGTTTCTGTCAGATGATGGGATGTAATTCTTACGCTGACTTCATGGTCGAGCCAAATCTAGCAAAATCACCAAAGGTTGTGACATCGTTCTTACAAGAACTGAGCAGGACAGTCAAACCAAAGGCGGACGAAGTAAGCTGACCTTCATTATATATCTACAAAAACTGGCATTTTTATGATATTGAGACTAAAGGTTCTAATAATATGTTCCCATCTCCGTAGGAGTTCATTGCCATTAGAGACTTTAAAAGAGAGAAATGTGGTGATAAATCAGCAGAACTAGAGCCATGGGATGAAACTTACTATACTTCAATGATGAAATCCTCTGTCAATGATGTGGACACCTCTGTAAGTTGTTTCTGCTATCATTTATTTTTGCTGTTGAAAAGATTTTTCTTATCATGGCTCTGTTTGAAATATTACTTTATCAGGTTGTAGCATCATATTTCCCTCTGCCTCAGTGTATTGAAGGCCTGAAAGTGCTTGTTGAATCATTATTTGGTGCAACATTTCACAATGTTCCTATGGCCCCTGGCGAATTCTGGCACCCAGATGTGATTAAAATGTCTCTTCATCACCCTGACGAGGTGGCCATCTTTTCCATAAGCATACCATTTTTGTTGCTTCATTCTCACAAAATCTTGTTAACTTTCTCCTTCAGGGTGATCTCGGGTATCTTTACCTTGACTTGTACTCAAGAAAAGGCAAGTACCCTGGCTGTGCTAGCTTCGCAATCAAAGGAGGACGCAAGATTTCTGAGACTGAATACCAACTTCCTGTATGTAGTAGCTTGATCAAATTTCATTTTCTCTCCCTCTCTTTAAACCATATTCTTACACCCTAGCATGCTGATCTGACTATATTGCAGGTTTTGGCTCTTGTTTGCAATTTTTCACGAGCTCAGGATTCATCAGTGGTGAAGCTTAATCACTCTGAAGTTGAAGTTTTGTTCCACGAGTTTGGACATGCTCTGCATTCTCTGCTCTCACGAACGGTCTTGCACAAAAACTTATCAATACAGGAAGGTAGTTACGACCTTGCTTTGCTGATTTGCTCTGTGTTCTGGATGTTTGCAGGATTACCAACACTTTTCCGGTACCCGGGTGGCTCTTGACTTGGCAGAAATGCCTTCAAATCTATTTGAGTGAGTATAACTCTCAACTATATAACTCTCTTGTGTTGCAAAAACCCTTCTAATGAATGTCCTCACGCGTCCCTCAGGTACTATGCATGGGACTATCGCCTCCTGAAGAGGTTTGCTCGGCATTACTCAACGGGTGAGACAATACCCGAGAAGATGGTGAAGTCATTACAAGGTGCGAGGAACATGTTTGCAGCAACCGAAATGCAACGCCAGGTTTGATTATTTGATTCAACTCTCAAATAAATGCAGGGAACAGAGTATCAACATCAGTTTTTGGTAGGTGTTTTATGCGTTGATCGACCAAATGCTGTTCGGAGAACAACCAGCGACAGCAAGAGACGTGAGTCAACTCGTGGCTAAACTGAAACGGGAACACACTAGCTGGAACCATGTCGAAGGAACACATTGGCATATAAGATTCAGTCACCTACTGAACTATGGAGCAGGTCATGCCTCTCTACATAAATAAATGCATTCAAACATGTTTTCTATTCTGTAAATGTTAGTGTCTATGTGCAGGGTACTATAGCTACATATACGCCAAGTGCTTTGCGTCGACCATATGGCAATCAATATGTGAAGAGGATCCGCTTTCGTTGAGCACAGGAACGTTGCTGAGAGAGAAGTTCTTCAAACATGGAGGAGCTAAAGATCCAACGGAGCTTCTCAAGGATCTGGCAGGGAAAGAGATTATTAGATTTCATGGTGAAGGCATAGTCCCTGCAACCACATGCCTTTTAAATGAGCTGAAACTGTGAAAGAAGGTAAAATGATGGTGGAAAAGTATGTTGTAACAATACAAACGAACTTCAGGTCATAACGAGTGTGTTTCTACCTTTTTGACTACTAAAATTCAGTTCGGCAAAACCGGTCCGAACAAAACCTGAACTGAACCAAGAGAAATTTTGATTGGTTTGAAAATGATATACCTTTAAGTATTGTTGATTATTTTATTTTTTGTTCTTTTGAGTTTTACTAAGTCAATACTAGGCATGGGAATTTATAACTGATCTTGATGAGATTCTAACCGAATTTAAACAAAAAAAAATTATGAATCGTATGATTTTGATTTGAGATGTAAAATATTTGGATGGATTATGTAGGTCTCCATTTCATATGTTGTATATTATCAGAACTTGAACTTAACTGAGAAAAGAAATCGATTTATCTAAAGTATCTAAAATGAATATTTCGAATACTTAGTTTTTTTTTTGTTTTTTTTCATCTGACAATAAAAATACATAATTATTCTTGTTCCTATCTAGAACCAAAAAATCAAAAACGAACCGAACCAAAACCGAATGTATACCAAAATTTCTAGAATATAATGTATATATGTATAAATATTAATTCTATTTAGTTTTAAAATAATAAAATAACGTTTATAAATTAGAAAAGCAAAAAAAAAATGAATTACCAGAATATTTTTATCTGAAAAATTTGATAATTGTCTGAATTTTTATTTTTTACCTGAAAATTAAAAAAAAATCTGATATTTAATCCAAAAAATTGAAATTTCTGAATTTTAACCTAAATTAAACTAAAATTTAGAACTGAATGGAATCCAAAATTATCTCGGGTAATAATTGGTTTCTAACTTTGTTATCTAACCTGAACCGAGAATCGAAAAAACGGAACCACAACTAAAGCAAAAATTTTAATTACCTGAACGAATCCTAAACCTTTAGAACCAAAAAATTGAAGAACCGAATCCAAACTAGAACCGGGAGCCGAACCCAAACGGGAGCCGAGAACCGAAAACGTAAGGCTAGAATCACCATTAAACATTTAGGAAAATCTTAAATGACGTGTAGTTTCCTTGTGAAACGAAAATGAAATGTAGTCTTGAAGAAAACGGCGTGCAGTGTCACTTTGAACTGGTTTATGACATACGGCACCGTTTTAGAATTAGGCTGAAAACAATATCCTCCTTATCCGACCACAAAACAAATCAACTGACAAAAAAATGGCGCTACAAATCCACACTTCGTGTTCCTTCTCCGTGAGACCCTACCATCTCCATCACCTCTACGCGAGCAGAAACCCTAGATTCGCAATCAAATGTCAGAACTCTCAAATCGAAACCGAGACAACAGAGGATCCGTCACAACCGAGGAAACCGAGCTCCTCCGGGGTGGGATTCGGGTCGCCGGCTCCTTCATCTTCTCCAGCTAAGAAAGGGAAAGGGAAGAAAGAGGTGATCAGGCGCTCTCCTGTGGAGAAACCGGTGTTCATCAGCGAGGAAGGAGCGGCCAAGGCAGAGGAGCTGAGACGGAACGAGAATGCTTTTCTTCTTGCTTGGCTTGGCCTTGGTGGTGTCATCCTCATCCAAGGGCTTCTTCTTGCTGCTTCAGGTACCTGTTGAAGAGGTTATGTCAGTCTTGGTTTGGGTTAATTGGTATAGAAATGATAGGCAAGAACAATCGTTAGGGATAGAATCATAGAAGAGTGAGGTTTGGTCTGAATCCGACAAGCTTATGTCCCTTGTCTCTTGAAATTTCTAAGTGTATAGACTTATTACATAGCACGAGCTTGTCCGTGATAAATATATTATTAATGTCAGAGGGATAACGCAGTTATTAATGTTAGACTTAAAAGGGATAACGCTCTCTTTTGTTTGTCTCACGTTTATGCAGGCTTCCTTCCAGAAGAGTTGGATAAGTTGTTTGTGCAGTATGTGTATCCGGTGTTCACTCCTTCTGTTGGATTATTTGTGGCTGGAACAACTGCATATGGAGTTCTTAAGTACTTACAAAACGAGAAACTCAAGGATCAAAAGTGATTTAAACCTTGATATTCGAGGTAAACTGTGATTGTGAGAGGTTGGTGTTTTAATGGTTTTAGGGTAAATGTGTTTGCAAATGGAGTGGATTCTCTAGTAAGAAGAGTGTGTATTGATCGTATCTTTGTCCTTGTATATGCACAGAGATTATGTAAAATAAAAATATGTTTGAAGATATTCAGGTGCTATTATCATTCATCCTGAACAAAAAATCAGAGTGAAACTATGTAATGTCTTGTGCCATAAACATAGAAAAAAAAACTCACGCCTAATTAATAAGTATAGTTACATCAACTGATATTAGAAACTGGCGGTCGATCAAATTTGGGTCCGATTTGGCCCAGTCGTTTTACCAAACAGATCCTGTCTAGAGAAAACTCTCAAACAAACTCCCACTTTCAAACAAAGCTAAAACTCTGACTATACTTATCATTTTAACTTTCAATTTTCAAAAATTGTTCACTTTAATCATTATATTATGTTGATTACACCGTTTTTCATACACTAAAAATCAACTATTGGCAGTTTTCTCGATTATTTAGTACAAATTATGTAGCCCATGTACATGACTGGCTTAATCCTTTTTAACTAGTCATTTTAGTTTGTATTGTTGTTACCGGCAGCTGATATGATAAATCTTTGAAAAAGATAATTTGGTATGAAGTTTAAATTTTAATTTTTTGTATTAAATCTTTTCTAAAAAGGTGATACAGTTTTCAAAATTTACAAAATTTATTTAAAAAGAATACCATAAGATATATTTAAAAAAAATTGTCGGTAAAATAAATTTTATTTTAAAGAAAAAAATGACTAAAATAGATTTTATTAAAGAGTGTAAATATACATTTATATCTTTTAATTTATTTAATCTAGATTAATTGTTTAGAGTTATAGCCTATAGGGTAAGTTTTAGAGGAATATTTATAATTAAAAAAGAAATTTAAAAGAAAAATTTTATTTTGGTATTTTCTTAAATTTATTTTTGTGATAAACGAGAGATTTGATCTTTATTTAATTAAATATTAATATAGTGAATATATAATTTGTCCAATAAAACCAATAGGATTTTGTATTGGGCTAAATCGTGCTCTCACATATGGGCTCAAGAGAAACCTAAAGGGCCCATTAAGGAGTACACAGAAGAAAACCTAGTTTAGTTGCTGTGTCTCTCAGTTTATAAGCTAACATCATCTGCCTCCCACAAAGTTCGTCGCCCAGTTTCTTCATCAACTCAGCGGCTCGTGTCTTCTTACTTCTCTGGTAAAAGGATTTATACATTCTTAATCTATGTATGCTCGTTTGAATCTAACTGTTCTCTGGAAATGGTTTCTGATACTTGATTATTGTTTCGAATTGATATATGAGAAGCTAGTTTTGTTTTGTTTTTGGATGTATGATGTGTTTAGCTTAAGGAACTTGAAAAGAAAAAGTAGAAGAAAGCTATGGCTTACGCACCACCGATGAAGCAAGGAAAGACAGGATTTGAGGAGCCACAAGAGCAGATTCACAAGATCAGAATCACTCTCTCCTCCAAGAATGTCAAAAACCTTGAGAAGGGTGAGATTTGTTATCTTTATTTATCCATAAAGTTTGGTTCTTTACCTTAAAACTTCTAAAGGGTTCATCTGCAATATGTATATATAGCTTACTGGAACTTAGCTTTAGTCATTAGTATTAGTCTTACATTTGAAATGGTTAATCATTACTTGTCTGAGTGTTGTGTTTTGATTGTTAGTGTGCACTGACTTGGTACGTGGAGCTAAAGACAAGAGATTGAGAGTTAAAGGACCAGTGAGGATGCCAACTAAAGTTCTCAGATTACCACAAGGAAAGCTCCTTGTGGTGAAGGTTAGTAATCAAAAGAGTTGTTGTGTCTATGCTAGCTAGATTGTGTATGTGATTCATATCTGACTTTGCTCTGTGCTTTCTCATTATTTGGTTGCAATTAAACATGTAGTTGATTTTTGTAGTATTAGGTTCGCTACCAAACTTGTATGTCTAAGATCTTTGTTTGTATTTATTTGTAGGAACCAACACATGGGACAGATTTGAGCTCCGTGTACACAAGCGTGTGATCGACCTCTTCAGCTCTCCTGATGTTGTGAAGCAGATCACTTCCATCACCATTGAGCCCTGGTGTTGAGGTCGAGGTCACCATTGCTGATTCTTAGATGCAGCATGCTGTTTAATTTACAAAACTTGTCTTTGAATTCCCAACGACTTCTCTCGCTTTTTTTGTTACACAGGTTCAGGCTTGGTGTTATCTTCCTAAGTATGTTATGCTTTTGATTTAAATTTTGTTGAACATTTTATTTTAATAGTTTTGTTTGTGCTAAACCACTGGGGCTTAATACTTGTTAGACATATGAATTATAACTTATACTCAGTTTCATTGGTAAATCTTTAATCTTTAATAAGTTTAGGGGAATTGCAAGTGTAAATCATCATTAAATCTATAATTTAGTTTAAAGTTTTGGAAGTAGTTTAGCTGTCTTCTTCCTCGCTTATATTGTCGAAGAGCACACAAATTAAGTAGTAAGTCTCATTAAGATTTATTGACTGAAATGTTAAAAGTTAAAAGCCCAATTGTGAAGTTAAAATTAAGACGATAATATAATTTTTAATTTCAATGAGATCTGGTACAATTTAATGTTGAAAAAAATCTTGAACGCGTTCATTATTAAGAGTTACTTGACTATGAAATTAAGAATACTTTTTGAAAATTTTATGCTATTTCGATAAATTTACCTGCGTATATTTTCACACATTAAACTGGATATGTATGTGTGTTTTTCCCATAGTTTCTTCGAATATTTTTACATTCTGAAACTGTGTACAGATTCAATGTTTTATAGTTTGGATTTTGGATTTGTATTTTTCTAGGACTAATATAACTATTTTCTGAAGATGGAAATCTTGTAGGTAAATTATTATAGTAGCTAGTCCGTGATAGATAAGGATGCTTTATATATAGTAAAACTTATATTTTATTGGTCAAAAGTATTGATTAATCAGACATCGAAATATCTTCAATACTGGTGACGTGGACATTGTTACAGCTGCTAAGAAATCGTTCAGTAATCAGAGCCGTCCATTGTTTCCGCAACCGCTTGATCCAACAGCCACAAACAACGCCGATCCTACGTAACAAGAGTGGCCACGATATAAATAATAAATAAAACATTTATCAAAAAAAAAAAAGAAGCAAATCGTATAAACGACGAATCGGTCTAAAGTTCAAAACCTGACTTCTTCTTCTTCTTCTCGATCAAGAATGGGGAACACGAATTGCCTCGTCGGAGGTTGCATAGATCAAGCGAGCGTTGGTGTCGTCGAACGTTGGGCCGATTCGAGCATATAGCTGAGCCTGGTTGTCACTTCTTCAACCCTCTCGCTGGTCAGTGGCTCGCTGGAGTTCTCACCACCAGGATCAACTCTCTCGAGGTCAAAATCGAGACCAAAAACCAAGGTTTGGTGTTCATATCCTTAGCGTTTTGCGTTGGAAGGAGAGATTTTTTGAAGTTTATAATTGGATGATGAATTAGGTTTTGTGTATTGTTTGCAGGATAATGTGTTTGTGCAGCTGATTTGCTCGATTCAGTATCGTGTGGTGAAACTAATGCTGATGATGCTTTTATGAGCTTCAAAACCCTAGGAGCGATCCCAGGCTTATGTTTTTGATGGTAAACTTGTTTTGCCTTTCTCTCTTGATGTATATGATATTAGTTTCTTTGAATTTATGTTTGTTTTCTGAATCATAGTGGTTAGAGCTTTTGGTCCCAATGATGACGCTTTGGACGCTCTTCTTTGAACAAAAGGGAGAAGTAGCCAAGTCTGTTCTTGAGGAACTCGAGAAGGTATGTATAACATGTTGCCTTTTTCATTTATCTAACTTCACATGAATATGTTGGTTGTCTTCTTTACTGAACCGAGTCCTTTGTAAAGTGTTATTATGTATAGATGAGTTTGGATTGCAAAGAGATAACTTTATACAATTATCTGAGGCTATATAATTAGCGTGCTTTCATGAATGCAATAGTGGCAAGTTCCTGTAATGTTCAAGATCATGATTGTAATTGTTTCTTCAGGTGATGAGTGCTTATGGATACAGCATTGAGCACATTCTACTGGTTGACATCATCCCTGATCCTTCTGTGCGCAAGGCCATGAATGAAATCAATGCAGGTAATTAGCGTGTCTCATACTTTCATCATGGCTATAGCGATTCCTACAAATCTAAGCAGGAGAATGTCGTAAACTTTTTGAGGTTATAGGACTCTATTGGTATGTTTTTGTCAAGAGTTTTGTTTTGATTGGTTAGTGGCTTTCATCACAATCTCATGGGAAAGTGTCAGACTTTACACTTTTAATGATGATGGTTCCATTTCTCATTCGTCTCAAAACCAATTTAACTTAAAATGGCAGCACAAAGGCCTCCAGCTTGCGAGTGTTTATAAAGGAGAAGCAGAGAAGATTCTCCAAGTGAAGAGAGCGGAAGCAGAAGCGGAAGCCAAGTACTTAGGCGGTGTGGGTGTTGCTAGACAGAGGCAAGCAATCACAGACGGATTGAGGGAGAACATAATGAACTTCTCTAGCAAAGTAGAAGGCACAACATCCAAAGATATCATGGACTTGATCATGATCACACAGTACTTTGACACCATGAGAGACCTGGAAGCTCATCTAAGAACACAACCGTGTTCCTACCTCACGGTCCGGGACACGTGAGGGATATCAGCGACCAGATACGTAACGGTTTGATGGAGGCGGCCAGTGCTCGTGTCACCGACGAAGTCTAAGGGAGATTCACTTTGGGTTGTGAATTGGGTTTCTTTCTTTGATTATGGCTTATATTATATGCTTTTTGCAATTCGGGTGCGTGAATTCGTTGGATTTACTTTGTTGTTTACGGTTTGCTTGGTGATATTTGTCTAATGATATAGAATAAACCCCCAAGTACGTAGAACTCTTATGTGTATGGACAGGAACATCAGAAAACTTCAGTGATATCTTTCTTCTAGTTTTCCCTTTTCTTTTAGACACTCCTGTAATTTCTTATACAAGGAGTACTATTTTTTCACCATTGGTATGTTAACTCAATACTTAGAATTGAAGGGATAATATTAGAGAAAGATGCTTATTTGATCGTGTTTTTCATACCTGAACAATTAGTTGGTGCAATCTCCGTATTCAAATTTTACAATTATTTGAATTCCATATCTGGATTTCACATCATAACCGGTTTTAGTGGAAGAGATGCAACGGTTATTGAAGATTAAATAATAAATTAACAGATAGTATTCATTATTAAATATTAAGCTATCACTCATTGATAGAATGCCCCAACTCCACGTAATGATTCACACAACTATGCCTAGTTATAAATAGAGGAACCTCTGCACTCTCGAAAGGTTTAGGAGTCTAATCTTCATTAGTGACAAAATGTAGTAAGATACTTGAATTGACAAAGACCCATGTGTCTTAAAAGACTAATGTTAGGACTTATTAGTAATATTGTACAACTTAGCTGGTAATGTTAATCACTACTTATTTAAAATAATCATTATGCGACCAAGTTTCAACTACTTTATTCAGCAGTCATTGTCAACTTCTACTTGTAAGAAGTTTTCATCTTTTATTTAAGGTCTCTCAAACCATCTGTTTCGCACAAACAACAACTTTTTTTCTTTCTCCTCTCTACAATCTCTCTTTCTAACATTGCAAAGATGATAGATTCTGCTTGGAGTTCGTCAACAAAACCACTTTTAATTATTTATTCATGTTCTCTTCTGTAACATGATCATGATCTTAATCCTCATCTCTGAACCGGTACCGAGAGGAACACATCCGGTTCGAAGGAACCCATGTTGATGTCTGACCCGGTTTCTCTCCAAATCCATGTTGTTATCTGAGTCGACGACTCTTACTTCAAAAGCCCGGTTTAAAGAATCCGTGTTGGTATCTGAATCAGTTCACTCTTCCAAACCCGTGCTAGTATCTAAACGGATCTGTCTTCCAAACCCGTGTTAGTATCTAAACGGATCTGTCTCCAAACCGGGTTTTGAGAAACCTGTGGTGATCTCTGAGTCTACTCTCCATCAAATCCCGGTTTACAAGAACCCGTAGTATCTAAGTCGGTTCTCTCCTCCAAACCTGCCGGTACTGATCAATCGTTGACTACAAATCCGGTTGAAGGTAAAATCTTCTGGGTTGAAATCCGGTTCTGACTATTCAGAGAAGGACAAGAAGGGAGAATGAGTAAGAAAGAGAGATTGGAAGTAGAGAATGAGGGCTTGAAGTGGAGTGTGTGCTTGGAAGACGAGTCGAAGAATTCATTCGTAAAGTACACATCAATGAAATCAGAGAACACTAAGAGTGATATCTTTTATACTAATCAGAGTTTGTTAAGTAATATTATCAAAAGCTCTATAAAAAAAACTATGAATAAGAAGCAACAAGTTAATGTTAGCGTGACTAAGCAATGTAACAAGTTAAAAGTAAGTTACAATCCCCACTACATACTTAAACATATGAAATTTAAGGATCTTAACAATTTATTAAAGATTCAATTAAATATTTTTTAATAACTTTGAGTTTGGTCTTTTGCTTGGGTTCATCGAACTGAAAACAAGATGGCTGATGTAATGCCGGTCAGTAATGATTCATACAACTATGCCTAGTTATAATATAGGAACCGTCTGCCACTGTCGAAAGGTTTAGGAGTCTAATCTTCATTATTGACAAATGTAGTATTGATTACTTGAATTAACAAAGAGCCATGTGTCTTAAAAGACTTAATGTTAGAAGGACTTATTAGTAATATTGTACAAGTTAGCTGTAAGGAGTTTTCTTCTTTGATAATGTTAATCACTTGTTTAAAATAATCATTATGGCGACCAAAGTTTCAACTACTTTATTCAGCAGTCATTGTCACTTCTACTTGTCTAAGACCATGTTTATCAGCGTCTCTAGAATGAAGTTCTTAACTTAATTTGACTCTTTTAAATTTTTTTGTTAAGAGACGGCTCTTAAGACTCTTATTTAAGAGACGTCTCTTAGGTTTTCTTAGTTAAAAGTTAAGAAACGTAATTTAGAAAAGTTAAGGACTCTGCTAAGAGACCCCAATCTACATGCTCTAAGAAGTTCTCATCTTCTATTTAAGGTTCTCAAAGCCATCTCTTTCGCACAAACAACAACTTTTCTCTTTCTCCTCTCTACTATCACTTTCTCTAACATTGCGAAGATGATAGATTCTACCTTGGAGTTCGTCAACAAAACCACTTCCAATTCTTATTCATGTTTCTCTTCTGTAACTTGATCATCATTTGATTCTCATGGGAAACTCTAAACCGGGTTCGGAAGGTAAACTCAAATCCCGGTTCGAAGGAACGATGTTGATATTCTGACTCGGTTCTCTCGTCAAATCCATCTGTTATCTGCTGAGTTGACGACTCTTACTCAAGTCCGGTTTAAAGAAACCCGTGTTGATATCTGAATCAGTTCTCTCTTCCAAACCCTTGTTAGTATCTGGATCAGTTCTCTCTTCCAAACGGGTTTTGAGAAACCCGTGGTGATCTCTGAGTCTACTCTCCCGTTAAATCCCGGTTTACAGGAACCCAAGAAGATATCCAAGTCGGTTCGCTCCTCCCAACCTGCGGGTTCTGATCAATCGTTGACTTCTAAAACCGGTTTGAGTGTAATAATCTTCTGGATTGAAACCCCGGTTCAGAATATTTAGAGAAGGACGAGAAAGGGAGAACGAGGAAGAAAGAGAGCTTGGAAGTAGAGAACGAGAACTTGGAAGTGGAGTGTGTGCTTCGAAGACGAGTCGAAGAATTTATTCGTAAAGTTAATACTCAATGGAAATCAGAGAACACTAAGAGTAATTATCTCTTGTACTAATCAGAGTTTTGTTTTGTAATCATCAAATGCTCTATAAAAAAAACCTATGAATGGGAAGGAAACAAGTTAATATTAGAGTGACTAAAGCAATGTAACAAAGTTAAAAGTAAAGTTACAATCCCACTATTTGCGGATCGGAGCTGAAAACCTGCTATGAATTGTGATATCAATGAAACGAAAAGGGGGATTAACAAGTTGACAGATTCATAAAGGTTGCTTAGCTGAACCAAATCATCATTAATATATGTGTTTGATGTAAGAATATCAGGTTAATTGTTTTTTTTTCTGTGATAAACTATCAAGTTAATTTTGTAATTGTGTAAGGAATATTTTGCTATAAAACAAAGTTACATAGCAAATATGATTCACTACCGCTTATTAAAGCTCTAAATGCAGAAGCTCCAACTTCAAAAATTTATAGATGTTTTTGTGTAACATTCCGAGTTATGAATATGTAAAAAAACTTAAAAGAATTGATTTGGCTATATATGTCACTAAAGTTGATTTACATTTTCCGTCACATCTCCATTTAAACTTCAGGGTTAAGCGTGTTTATACTCGAGTAGTGTAAGGATGTGTGACCTATCGAGAAGTGATTTGCGATACGTGCGAATGAGGCCAAAACACGGGGAAATGTCGGGTGGTGATAGCAAGGTTAGTAAACAATGATTTCGAATTTTAAAAAAATTAACGTACAACCATCGGATATGATAGGACCCACGGGTCGAAAGAGCGGACGTGGGTGACCCATTAGTCGTGTGGGCGATCGAGGCGTTACAAGTTGATGCTTTGGCAAAGCAAATTTTGTTAGTGTTAAGTTAGATGGTCTTCTAACCTAGAACTAAATTGTGATAAGTAAATTGATTCATCTATTTTATATATATTAATTAGAATATTTTCTAATTTTTGATGTGAGACATTTGTCTCTAATACACTCTCATCAATTTTGTAATGTTTGGACAACAATGATGGACCTACTTTGAGTTTGATTGATAATAGATCGGATTAAATTATTTGGATCGGACTCCAATATCATATTAACTTAGATAAATTTTCAATTTAAATTTAATTGATGATAAATGAATTAATTCATCTATTTTATATATTACTTATGATCTTTTCTAACTTTCGATGCGAAAATTTGTTCCTAATAGTTAGATGAAGTTTTTGTCTCTGCTTCTACAGCCTTAGAGATTAAGATTAATACAAGTTTGTGTTACAAAAAAAAGCAAAATGACGCTGATGCCAACACATAGAATCAAGCCAGAAAGCATATCATATATTTCCTGATCCGATTCAAAAAAGATATGTGTGAATAAAGTGAGTGTTCTCCAATAATATAAAATCAGATTGGCTTAAGCTCTAACACAACAAACAAACAAAAATTGGATGAGACAGAAATAAAAAATACATTATCTGTGAGTCGCATAATTTGGACAGATGCAGTTCAGTTTGGTTGGTGGAAATTGCAATTTATATTAAGGTTTGTTAGAATACAAGAGGAAAAAGCATCTTTCTAGTTCATAAAATCAATGAAATGAGGTTAACAGATGAATCAATCCGAAAATTAAGATATGATTTGGTAGACCAGATTGATTTATACAGATCATACTAAAACGCTTGCCAACTAAAGACAGTATATAACATTTGACTCTATATTAAATTTTTCTTCTTTCTTTGTGATTCCAAGTCATCATTGTCCATACATATTTGAGCTTACGCAACTTTGGTACTTAACAAGCAACCTACAAAATTTACTCATTCACTTGTTTAGCAAAACAAATATGAGTACACCTATTAATTTATGTTGGATATATATGTCAAATGTCTAGAGTATACATATGCATATTTTAACAAAACTGAGATTTTCGGTTTTTTATTCTGGTTCGGTTGTTAAGACTAACGGATCAACAACATTTTAAAATCATTTAAGTTATTAGTTTAATCGCCTATCCACATTATTCGTTAATGGGTTCTTTGGGGCCTTGAGATTCCTTAGAGTCTCGAAGGTGGGTCTCCTGGGAACAGCATGCCAGCATCAAGACATTAATCATTGCTCGTTCACCATATTATAAACTCAATGGGAAAAACACATCGTAGCAACTCATGTAATTATAATGTTAGATAGATTCTCTAAAGACGAACCAATAAAAGTCACTTGATTGTCAAAATGAAATTCATTAGAGTAAACTGAATAAGAGAGAGCACACATAAGTTTTGCAATTCTACAACAACCACTTGGGTTAAACAAGTCAAAAGAACCCTAAAGATATTACATCCTCTAATAAACCCTAACTCTTTAGCGGAGAGATCTCTGTTTAATAAGACAACTAAAACCTTAAGGGAGGAAGTGAAAACCAGACTCTAAAGATCTCAAGGCACCAAAGAACAAAACGCAGCAGGACCTCAAGATCACGGTCGATGTTATTCGGATTCACTCACTCAATCAATAATCATCAGCTTGGAACCTCGGTGTCAGATTCGGTATGGCCTCCAAAGTCTTCATCATCTTCACCTTCTAAGTCTCCTCATCCTCTCCTGGAGAGGAAGAGAAGAGATCCTGATTTGGTCAGCAGTGTTGTTTCTGTAGTAACCTTGGGCAACGCTATTGCTCGGCTCATGCGAAAAGGACACATGTGGTGGTGCGGACACTGGTGGTGTCTGAGTAACAACAGGCTTGTTGAGCCCATATCTAGCCTTTGGATCTTCGGCTGAGCCACCACCGAATGAGATGTTAGAAGCTTGTGTTGTCATAGGGATCTCAAGTCTCTCTCTTCTTTGCTTCTTCATCTGCTGTTGCTGCTGTGATTCTCCTCACCGCCCGCAACAAAAGTCCCTACCATTACCTGAAAAAAAACAGATAACAATGCTTCAAAAACATAGTCATTAGAAGATCAGAGTCCTCTCATGTTCTATATAAGTTAAAAGAGTAGTTACCTGAACAGGACCAGCGGCTATAAAGAGACCAGCGAGACCACCACCAAAGACACGACCATCTGGTCCTGCAAGAGATACACTCATCCCTCCAGCTCTGCTTCGGGTTCCTCCACTCTCACTTGGTATAAACGAACCCGTCAAAGAAAGAATCTCAAAATGTCCCTGACCACAATTGTTAATTATTAGTAAAACAGAAAAGCTTTAAAATGAATCTAGATCTTTACCTCATAAGTGAGAGTACCACCAGAAGTGGTAGATTGACGAAGTGTAACATTTGAAATGGGACCGTTTGCGGAAAGAATGCATATAGCAAGAGAGCCTTGTTGAGAGAATGTCATTATCTTCATCGTCACATCCTAGTGTATCAAAAACAGAGTTACAAATATTGATGAATCATCATAGTAAAATCACAAGGGACATTACCTCGCCAGCATTTACTGTGAGCACATGAGGAGTAAAACTCGCAGTAACAACATCTGCAGTTCTACAACTGCAATTAGTAAGCAAATTAAGGTATGAAATTTGAAGTGTAACCAAAACAGCAAACAGTTAAACCCCTTAAGCAACTAGATTAAGTTCTATAACTACCTACTACTACATCTTTATCACAGTGAAGGCATTAAGATCCATTAAACGCTGCGTTTTGATTCTAACAGAGACCTAACATAAATGAGATATAGACATTACCAGGAGAACTGTTGTCGAATTCGAACATCTGATGTTTCTTGACCCAACTATTGTTGTTGTTGGGCAGCTCCACACGTTCTCTTCCTCGTCCTCTTCCTCTCCCGCGCCCTCGTCCTCGTTTCTGAGAAGCAAACCCTGTCGACAAAGGAACGGAGGAGGAGATTGGCATCGGAGAGAGAGTCACGGCGAGTGAGCCGTCGGGTTATACTTTCTCGGTCTTCCTCTCTTCTTCTTCGCCAACTCAGCAGAAGAATTCTCCACCGCATTGTTAAGCTGAAAGGAGGAGAAGCATTCCTCAGACGCTTTAGCCGCCACGGCGGAGGCAGATGCGGCGGTGGCGGTGGTGTTGGTGTTGGGTAGTATCATCGGAAAAGGGTTAGGGTTTTCGGACCGTGGTGGGTCCATATGGTAGACACCACCACCAGTAGGAGTAGTAATAGGAGCTACATGTTGTTTCAGACCAAAACTGGTTATGATGTTGTTGTTGGTGTTGCTGGTTCTTCTCTTTCCTCATGGGGAAGATTCTGTAAGGAGAGAGAGATTCCGACAGTTAAAAGGAGAAGTAAGACACTTGAATCTTGCTGACCACGACAGCTTCAAGCTTCTTCTAAGACAAAAAGACTTTAAAGTACAGACAAGAGAAAAGAGATCTAAAGAACTTAAGATTCAGAATAGCAGAAGATGAAGTTGAAATTAAGTGAAGAGAAAGATGCAGAGCTTCCTATGGAGGAACCGTTAATTTCACTTAAATTTCTCCTAAAACATTCTTAATTACCTGCACACACACAAAAAGAAAATTGGAATTTCTTTTGTGTGTTTTTTCTATGGGGTGGTTAAGTTATGGAGAAATTTCTTTTAACAGATGTGAGAAATTAGGGTTTTGAGAAGATAATAGAAAGATAAATAATAAATAAATAAATAAGAGGAGCGGATATTTTATTACATTATTACATTTGATATTTAAATTAAAAACGAGAAAAATAAGAGAGAGGATAGGAAAAAGTGTATATTCAAAAAAATGTAATAATGGGGTTTATTGGAAATTTTTCAAAAGGTTTACACGCCACTCTTTAACAGTCTTGGAATTTGGGATACAGCTAAAGCTAAATTAATTTAATATAATGAGTAGGGGGTAATTTTTAATTATATACAGTTGGACTTGGTTTTGAGATTTGGATTAGTATTAAATAGAGAAAGAAAAAGATTGTGTCTTTTTTGAAAAAAAGGAAGAAGATTTGAGTGTTTTTTGTGTTGGAGTCATATGCCATTTTATAATTCTTCCTTTTCCAGTCTACCCACTTTGACTATAACCAAATCCAATTCTAACTACGATATATCTGATCTTGCGACCTCTTTCTCCTTGCCATTAGGTGTGGTACGTGACTCTCTTGTCCTGCGTGGTATGGTTACAAAAGATAAATGATACTATTTTTGGAATATTTTCTTCTTGGGTTTGCACCAAAGCTGAACATTTTGAGCTTTCTTCCCTTGTAAAGAGTCCAGAGAAGCAGCCTTAGACCACAAATGAAGATCCATCAGACTCTGATGTTTAGAACCATCAACTTTGTGTCTCTAACTCTTTTTTGTTACTTCTCCAAAAAACCATACAAATGAGAAAACAATTACTGTAAAAAGAAAAAGCCAATCATATAATGACCAACAAACCAAAGAACAATCACTTTCAGTTTATATAAAAAATTAAAAATAGATTGAAATCAGACATGGATCAAAGACTCATATTGTAGCATGAAGGCGAGTCTTCATTCCTCAAAAGAGTACTCAACAACTTCAGCATTTTCTGGAAGCAATCTTGCAATGTTGTTGTTGAGTGGCGTTGGTGCAGTTTGCATCAGAACATAGATTGTTGCTGGTGTAGATGAGATAGGGATCATTGCTGCTACATTCTTAGGTGTTTGCATCATCATCATCTCATCTTCTCTTATTCCAGGTTCCTTATATTGTTGTTGTTCTTGATGGGAGTTGCAAATGAAGATATCTCATTCAATGTGTTGCTATTCGGGTTTGGAAGAAGTTGTTGTGGTGTTGCTATGTTGGCCTTTGATGCAACCACTATGGCCGAAATGGGTGAGAATGGCTTTGCGAACTAGTGGAGATTGTAGCTGTTCACATGGTTCATTGACTGTTTCCTTAAGGGAAGTCCAGCAACATCAAGCCCTCTTCTTTCTGCAGGTAGATAAAATATTTCATTTATCAATGTAATTAGAGAAACTATTCAACATTATGATTCTTTCTTGTTAGGTTTTAGGAGTCTGATGCATTCTTGCTCCTAAAGAGAGTCTTCGGTTGGTTGCTGCACCACCGGTTGACATTCTTGAGCCTTTTACCACCAAAGGGTTTCGATGGGATTGGTTTTGAGCCGTAAAGAGCCTCTTGTTCTGCTATGAGCCGTCCTTGGAGCTTCTTATGATCCTTTAACATGTAGAAAACAGTAGCATCACATAGAGTTAGATTAGTAAAATTATATTGTCATCTGATGGAAACAAAGAGAAGTACATACCCGTTGGCGACATTGTTCTTCTTCTCTTTCATGCCTGAGTAAGTTATACTCTCGAGCATGGACAATAGACGGATCTACACACAGAAAAAGAGATTTACATATGTCAGCGATGGCATAGTAGACCAAAGTGAACTGAAACCAATAGAGATTTTATCGAGAAGTCATACACCATCATAGAGAAATTCAATTTCCTTCTCTTGTTCCCAAGCTATTGTCTTCGAGGCTAGTGCTTCAAACCATTCCTGAATGAAATGAACATAAATATTACCTTCATAATCTACTCAGAGCATAAACATTTGTTATATATTGATAATAGAGAGTAACTTACCTAGAAGCTTGTTACAAGATTACGAGCTTTCTCAGCATGCTTGAGAGTAAGATGAGCTCCTCGTCTAGCATTGTAACGGTTATCATCCTGGTAGAGTGAAAAATATCAGAATATGTGACGAATTGTGACATGAAAAACTTGAATAAGGTTTATGTGATTCAGATTTTAACCCTGTTGTATTTCTCAAGCCAAGTTTCTTTATGCGCAAGCGGATAACCACTTCTCAATCTTTCAAGTATCTCTTTTCTACTTAAAGCTTCCTCTTCGATATTAGAAATGTGTTGCTCAAGATGCTCCAAGACCAATGTGGCATCCACAATACCAGATTCTATGGCCACTATTGTCTGATCTATAGCACTGTCTGACACTAGGTAACATGTGAGTTTTCATACATATGTCTTCTAGCTCTGATCTCTTCTTCGGAACAAGTTCTTTCATTTTGCTTGCCTTTACCTCCCCAACCGGGCAACCTCTACTTCAACCTGTATATGGCAACGAAAGTCATGTTAAGGCTCATACATGTACATCAAAAAGCTTCCATTATTAACTTAGCTTGGTCATAAAGTTATAGAACAAATGTAACCATGAAAAGTTCACCACAACTTACGTATTTATGAAGTCTCCGAGAGACTATTGACTTCAGTTAGTTCATGTTCTGATGCAACTATATTGCAGGTGATATGCTGATACTCTTGCTGCTCTTTTATGGGTGTATCCATCAAATTCCAAAGCTCCAACATTGTTGTTACTAGATCTTGAAGCTTCATCAATCAATAAGCAACTATGAGTAACAAGAAAATGAAAAAAAATCCTACATAATTCACAAAAGTGACTATGTCATTTACCTTCTGCATTCTCTGTATCTTAACATCCTCAACTTTGTTGAACTACAACAAGTTCTTAATCGTATGATCACTTGAGCTTCTTGGGTCCCTCTGGGTCAATTAATGTGGAGTTAACTAGTTAACTTGGTTAACAACCTCATTGAAGTCCATTCCAAGTACTGAACAGTGGGAATATAGAGTACACATGTGCTTCGAATCGTCTCAACTCGATCACTCTAAGGGAAACAACAACACAAAGTATATAAACAGATAACAAAACAAACCAAAAAAAAGAAAGAGGGCAAATTCAATGAAATTTTTACTTTCTGCTTTTGAAGTGCTTGCAGATGGAAATGTAACTCTTCAGCTTTCTCATAAACAAGTCAATCTCATCGATGAGTGGTTTTGATTGAACATGTTCTCCTTGACCTTTGATATCATTAGTGATATTCTCTATTTCTTCCAGGACAACCATGAACTGGTTTCTCCTCTCGGTTTGCCTCTTTTGCATCTCTTCAAGTTCAGAAAGAATCGTCCCAAGCTCTTGCTTCAAGCTCCCAACGCTTTGATCAGACTTAACACATACAAAAAGAAGGTTAACATGGAGTAAGATTTTTCAACAAAGGCAACAACTTTATATCTACTTACTTATTACCCATCATATACACACTCACCTGACTTATATGGACATGACGCTCTCCCATAGCAGAACAGATGGCAACTAGTTGTGCTTGAGCATCAACAATAACTTGTCTAGCTGAGCTGCTAGCACGATTAACTTGGTCAACTTTTCTTCTGTATACTTCCAGGCATTCCCTTTTAAGCTCAAGCAACATCTTATCTCTATTAGTCTCAGTTTCTCCAACTTCATCACCAAATAATCTGATTTAAAGTAACAAAACAAAACAACATTTCATAAGAACTTCACATACCATTGATATGATATAAAAGGAGAAAGACTTTTTTTAATCTAATCACCCACCTAAAGTTCGTAAAGGAGAGATCCACATGTTGACTCTACTTGAAGCATCATATATTTTTCACACTTGCCATTTCGAAATGCTTCTTCCTGCTCAGAGATTTAAAAAGGAAAACCTTATTATGTCATTTCCAAAAATAGCACTGAGGAAAGTGGAGAAACGTTAGCAATTCTCATCTCTATAGAGCTAATTGAAGAGATAGAGCATTGGGATTCCGAAGCAAGCAATGAGAATTAGCTTGAAATCGATTGAAACCCAAACTATGCAGAATTAATATTTTTCAAATTCATCAGAGAAAGGTTTTGAAGTAAGGGTGCTAAAGTCCTTGCCTATTCTGGAGATTTTCGAATGCTTCGAAGAACTGATCAGTTGGAAGAAAATTGATCTGACAAACTCTTCGATGGTGTATTTAGCTTTCAAATAGAGAAAGAATTTGAAAACGCTAGATTGGAGTGAGAGATAGAAGATGAATATAGCCGTTTGGACAGATGTAAAAAGTGGAGAGATGGTGATGACAAGAGATTAGGCTTAACTGGACCATAAGCTCGTCCTAATTCTTTATATTGGCATTCCTTTTCAACTTTTTTGAATTTCAAATATTAAGGCATTATCCAGTGCATCGCGCTTAGAGTAGACAAAGTGAACGGGACCATCATGGATATGATATTCTTCAATGGTTAAGATGATATATATTCTATCTATGTTTTTAAAAGAAATACTGGATAAATATGCTATTACAAACTATGAGAAATGTTACAGAACTAAAAGTTCGGGTGTTAATATGAAGTGTTCTTATATGTTCAGAGAAATATATCAGAGTGGATAGTCTGGGTGAATGAGTAAGATTTAACTATTTAGGAGAGGGGAAATAGGAGTTGTTCTATTTGTTTAGTAAGTTGAAATAAAAGAAACAATAATATCCACGGTTTAGGCCAAATTAGTCCATGAGATATATTTGGCCCACAATCTGTTAGGAGTTCAAACCACCGGAAAACCGCAAGTGTTGACGCCGATATGTCATAGCCGATTTCAATCTGCATGTTTATAGTTTTTATATCAAACGAGACGTTTCAAATTTTTTAAACTGTAAATTACAAAACATCCAACATTTATTTCTTTTTTTCGCCTTCGACTCGAGATCGACAGGAAACTGGTCGGACTACTGTTCGCATCGCATCACACGATCTCTCTCCATCGCCCATCACTCAAACTCTCGTCATCTCCTCCGATCCGCCACAGCGTATGGCGTAAGCATCGCGGATCTCCACGTATCTCTTCTAAGCTTCACCGTCCTAAGATTCGAATTCCAAATCACCTTATTCCATTTCCTCTTATTTATTTTTACAGGATCGTCTGGCAAGACGCTGATGGATCTGATCTCGGCGGATCCAACCGGTTCCTCCGCAATCTACCTCTTCTCCGCATCTTCCACGCCGTCTCAGCCGTCTCCAGCATCCGCATCTTCGGCTTCGAATACGCACCAACCAATGTCGACGAAGACGACGCTGGAGAGAAGAAATCGAAGAGAGCGACTTGATGCAGATCCAGAACGATACTATCTCTGTTGCCAAAGCTGCACTGAATCCTGTTAAGGCCAATATCATGCTCAAAGGCAGAAACAGAGAAAGAGGTGCTCTTCTCTTTCGTTAGTCATATATATATGAGACACTGTTAATAGGAGGAATAGAACTATGAATAGCTTGAGGAACAATGTATCTTGATGTAGTTTAACACGTTTTGTATGTTGGAATGAATTTCACAGCCAGTTTCATATACGCAACTTGCAAGGAGCATTCACGAGTTAGCTGCCACCTGGATCAGGTTTAGCTGCTCTGCTTTCGAACCCATCTCTCTGGTGAAATATAGTATCTGAATGTTTCTTCTTTTCTCTCGAGTGAACAGAAAAGTCAGAAACAACTAGTGAATCATGTGTTCCCTAAGCTTGCTGTGTACAACTCCGTTGATCCTTCTCTGGCTCCATCTCTTCTTATGGTATGTAGCGTTTGTTGCTGGTATCATTTGTTTTAACTTTGTAATGGATCATCTAAAAATGATTCATTGGTTGGCTACCCATTAATGTTACAATGAATTTTCAAGGGTGGCTTTTTGAAAACTTATCTGTCTAATAGAAGCATCCTTCTTGTGATTGATACAGCTTAATCAGCAATGTGAAGACCGGAATGTTGCAACGCTATGTTTATTATTACTTGGCTAGAATTTTGTCTGATACGGGCTTGAGTCCAGGGGGTGGTAATCCCCACTCCTAACTGGGATGCTCTAGCAGATATTGATGCTGGTGGAGGAGTTACAAGAGCTGATGTTGTTCCTCGGATAGTGAATCAACTATCATCGGAAGCTTCTAACTCTGAAGTTGAATGTGAGTTTCACTTAGCCGTTAGTTTTGGTTTCAAGCTTTAGTGTTTCTTATATATATACATATAATTCTGCCTTAAGGCTGAAATGTTGTTTTACTGGAATTGTGAGGACTGTCTAATATGATTTATCTTATAATGGCATTGAATATCCGAGTAGCCTTATTATCTTCTTTTGATGGAGACGATTAGAAATAATGAGAGCACTTTGTAGCGATCTCTTGCAACCTTCCTTCTGTGATGTGACTGGAGATGATTTTCTAACCTTAGCATTTGGTTGTTCTTCAGTTCATGCTCGACGACTGCAAGCTTTAAAAGCTCTGACATATTCACCGTCAGAAAATTCTGAGCTTTGTCAAAGTTGATATGAGATTGTATTTGGCTTGCTTGATAAGGTTGTCTTACTACTAATGCTCTCTGTTGTTTAACAAGATACTTCACTTATTTTCCATAAGTCCTGGCTGAGGTATTGTTATTGTTTTTTATCAGTAAGTGGTTCAGTTTAAGGAATATTTCCCAGTTCCATGCAGAAGCACTGATTATATTTCACATCGCTTTCAGGTTGCTGATGTCCGCATAAACGAAAGAAAGGTGTCTTTGGGACAAAAGGGGGTGATAAGGAGGTATCTTGTTCAATCTCTTAGGTTCCTCCAGTAAAGGCTTAAGGCTCTTATAAGTCATGTTTCCTGCATTTCATAGTTTCTTTTCATTAACTAAGCGTTGTCTCCTTTATTTTTGCTAGTCGATCATTCGGAGTAACTTGCAATATGCTGCTATGAGTGCACTAAGAGACTTCCTCTTGATCCAGGAAATCCAGTTTTTCTGCACCGTGCAGCCCAGGGGTAAGATCTTTTTCTTCTGTTCTTCTATTTCCTATTGAAGCGATAAGAGTATTGGAAATTAGTAGTTTAGGTGATTTTTCAACTCTTCACAGGAGCAATTGTTTTTTAAGTTATGCATGGATTGAAAACGTATTCTGGTATCCACACTATTTGCAGTGTTTCATTTGCTGATCCTGTTGCGGTGAGCATTCACTGGAAATTCTAGCTGAATTAGCCGCAAGAGACCCCTATACAGTTGCAATGACATTAGGTAAGTATTATTGAGCCATTCTTATGTTGTGTAGACGCATTGTTTGTCACTCAAAAAATCAAAATTTGATGTCTTCTTGATCTTTGCTGCAGAAAAGCTTGCGTCTCCCACAGGTATGCTTTACAGGCCTAATCTCTTAATATTCATTTGTTTGTTGTTGATTTTATGTTTACTTGTCTGATTATAAGACTGGAACACGAGTTCTTAATGCATTCTACGAATTGATTTGCTTATGAGATTACTCTCGATTTAATGACAAGCCAACTCCTCTGTATATAATCTTACAAGAAGTTACAATTGGGTTAGTTGATATACCTTTCTTGCTGCACCAAATTAGGGGCCTTGCAAGATATCCTACATTTGCATGATGTGCTTGCTAGGTTGCCCTGGCTAGGCTGTGTCACGGTATAACCAGAGCTCGAGCTTTAGATGGTAAGCGCTATCAAGCTCTTTCTCTCACTACTGCATGTCCTCGTTAGCAGTTATTTACAAGCTAGTAGTTTCCTTTCCAATTTCCTACAGAGAGGCCCTGATATTAGAGCTAGTTCAACTCGATTCTCTATCAGTCCCTCCTAGATCCAAGCGCGAAAGGTATGCTATGAGGCGATTTGTGCATTCTGGGAAAATATGATAACACCGAAAAGGCATGGGTTCCTATGATTTTACTTTCTCTGATTCATTCTTTCTGAGTCTTGAATGACCAAAATTTACTGCATCATTTAGCATGGATGAGCGTGCTAGTGGGTGGTACCGCTTGACCAGGGAGATCCTGAAGCTACCTGAAGCGACATCCAAGGATAAATCTAACAAACCAAGCGCCCACAGCCCCTTATTAAGCTTGTAATGAGAAGGTAGCCTAACACGATGGAAGACTGTGTTTAGAACTGATAATCTGATTGATTCCCTTTCTTCGCTAAAATATTGCTTTAAATTGTAATGCTTGTGTTTCCTGTCAAAGGAATTCACTAATTGTTCCTGTCCTTTCAGGTTAGAAAGCTCATTTCGCAGTTTCTCAAGACCAGTTCTTCATGCAGCAGCAAGGGTTGTGCAAGAAATGGAAAGAGTAGGGCTGCAGCGTTGCTATGGGATTACAGGACATTGATGAATCAGTCATGTAAATGCATTCTCTGACGTTCTGGATGATGCTGAAACAAATGACAGTTCTCACCCAGAAGGTACATTATGAATATTTCTTTTAGAAACAGAATTCACATGAAGTAAAATTATGTTTTGTTACAAACAGAATACGGAAAACTATTTTTATAGCTGGTGAACTGGAAACTACAAGCCTGAAAGATAGTGATAGTGGAGCTCTCCCACTTCCCTCTTACAAACACCAATATCTCTATATAAACCCTTCCCCAACTCTCTCAGAATATGTAGTTAAAGACTAAAGAGCCAAAGTTGAGAGTAACCACAGTAAATCCCAGTTACCCTATAATAGTTAGATCGTAGTAATAGAGCCTTCCTTTAAAGACTAAAATCACTGCTTCTATTAGTTGGTATATTTATTTAGTTAGATGTTAACAGATGCACACATATCTTCTAAATTTATATGGAGTATCAAAGTTCATGCAGTTTTCGGTCATTTAAGAATTTGTTGATTGAATATGGTTTAATACTGTAAAGGTCGCCAACCAGAAATGTAGAGTTACGTCATTGCATCTAAGCTCTGGTGGTGCATCAATATTATTATCTGAACTGTTTTGTTGTACCTCGAATCAGTCACAAGAACTAGAAAATGTGAGTGAATTCAGTCGTGTAATAAAATGATATGATGGTTACTCGTCTTCTTTAGACCTAACAAAGGAACACGTTCTTCCTGCGCTTTGATTTCAGTTACATGATTATTTGAATATGGATGGTATCTCATCATCTTTTGAGTTGTAACATGTCCTGTATCACTTATGTATTACCTTTTATCCTCTGTTGTTATACCCTTATGTTTAATCATTTTAATTGTTGAACTATTGCAGGAATACGGAGGAACATCGATCTATATCCGCAGGGCTGGTCGCAATGAGACAATCGCAGTTTGCTGGCTTCATTAATGGAGGTGGTTCGGACAACAGTAGCATGCGAGTGCGTGTATGTCCGGGGAATGGTTGTCAAAGCATTGATATGGATGCAAAGTCCGCATGAATCGTTAGATGAATTGAAATCAATCATTGCCTCAGAGCTTTCCGATCCTGCCTGCCTGCAGCTCTAGTTAATGATGTTTTGCTTACTTTGCATGCTCGTTTAAGTAAGTACGATATCTTCTTCTTTTGCAATGAGACTTGTGACATATTTCATCTGTGAAACTGAAGGCAACTTGAACAAATTCGTTGAAGAGTGTGAACTGTTTTTTTTTCTCTAGTTAACTTTATTTATTTGTGTTTCACAGGCAACTCCAGATATGGCTGTTATTCTTCTCGAAATTGCCAGAATTTTTGCTACCAAAGTTCCAGGGAAAATTGATGCTGATGTCTACAACTGCTCTGGAAGGTATTCTCTTCTCGCTAACGTAATCTTAAAGTTATGAAAGTTTACTCAATCTGTTTGTTGCATACTATAATCTTCCTGTTTCAGAATTTCAGCATGTTAGACAATTTGAGATCTAAAAGTTGTATACGCTCAAATAGTTGTGGGATTTATGCTGAATTTTGTTATCTCAAGTATTTATCATGTTTACTAAGGATCAATTCTAGACATGTCTTGTTGGAGCTGGTCCTGATGGGAAACACACAGCTCTGGAAGCAGTGACGATGTACTCGACCTACCACCTCCACAGCCAGGATCCATTCAGGACTGACATCATTGATAGGGTCTCGTGCATCAGATCCAAGTCGGCTCTTGGCGCTGCAGAAATTGGTGCAAGCCGCTGTAAGCATTCCTCAGGAGGGTTATATTGCATTTGGTAACGTTTTTCAACATACTAACTTAGAACGAATACTGTGGCAGGTATGTCCTTGGGAGAGAGAAAATGCAAATTACGCCGCTTCAGAATATGCATGGGAATCGGCAAACTCCACCAGCACCGCACTTATGATGTTGGATGCAGATAAATGGTTGCTGCTGCCAGTCTCGCAATCCTACTCTAGCTGGTGCTATGAACTCGCCTCCAGAGGTGTGCCTTTAGTGGTAGCGGAGGTATACCACTATATTTTGTTGAACTATGTGGAGCATATACTTGTAGGATTTCCTGCTTAAGTGTTTATATTCTGTGGATAAACAGGTCCGACATGTTGCAATTCAAGCTCTTACGACGATAGCCATTTTAGATCTGGTGAACCATTCAGGCTGCAGATATACGAGTTTTTGTACACTTTGGCTGAGGGTGGTGTACAGTCTCAACTTTCTGAATGCACCTGCAGTAATGGAAGACCAAGAGTTAGTGCACAGGACTTGGAGTCTAATAACTCTGTTAAAAGTTCTTGATGAAATGTATCTAGGAGCAAGACGAATTAATCAAGTAAGGAAGAATCGAACTTTTCTGTAATTCATGCATGTAATTATGTAACCTGTACATGATTTTATGTTGACATATGATATTTTTTTCAAAGGGAAATACGGAATCACGATAATGCAAACAAGAATGGAAGGACGAGGAGCTGAAAAAACTATACGAAACACACGAGAGGCTGCTAGATTTTGTTCCTTGTTTTCGCTACATTGCCAAGAGCCACCAGTATTACCCTGGTCCTATTAAGGTACATTCTGAGTATGAACCCTTTATATAATCAGTGACGGGTTAAGTCATTCGAGTGCATCATCTACTTACTTAGGATACTAATGCTGGGTAGAGAACAGGGAAGCAATCATAGGAAACATCAAACCTTTTTATTATTCTCTTGATGAGAGACTCTTGCGTAGCTTTATTGTTCATATGCATATCTAGTTTAACATAACCTCGATCCTGACATAAAAGAAGAAGGACTCATCATTTCTCACAGATTCTGACAAAAACTTCAGAAGCATGTCAAGTATAGACTGTATTAATTAACAGAAAACAGATTCTACATTTCTCATGTTTGAGTGATCTTGCTGTGGACCTTTCCTGTATGCATTACATAGTGCTTGTGTCCCCTTTCCGGTTTCTTTCCATGTGATAGGTCGCTTTTCTGTCTCTATGCGTTTTATCATGAACGATACTGATAGTGTTTATCTGTGTCACCTACCTATGAAGTGCAAAGCTCATTGACACATTAACCGCACAAAGCCACAATATCACAGCACTCTTCTGTGGTCAACCGATCCAACTGTTGTTGCTACTGGAATTTCAGACTTAATTTACGCTAGTCACTCAGCCTGCCCCTGCTGCAAGGCAAACTCGAGTGGTCTGGATGATGATCTTGTGAATGACTTGGGCTGCAACCTGGTGATGATGGATCTACTCGGAAATAACGCCCCAGCTATGCAGCCGGGTCAGTTGCCATCTTTATCTCAGATATTACGTCGTACATGATTACATATAGATGGTACCATTTTCTAGGTCCCCAAATGATCTCAGACCTATATAATACTGTCAGGTCAATGATTTCATTGCGGAGGGTGGAACACAGATGCACCAGACGTTGATGAAGGAGAATGTCTTCTCTAGTGTACCTTCAGTCTGGGTATGATAGACATGTGGCTAAGACACCTGCTTAGAAACTAACGGACCAGGAGGTATTAAACTAAGTTTCTATCATCTCTTAGGCTTTCTCAAGTTGACTGGAATAACTGTTCTTAGTTTTATGGATGCTACATGAATGACTTTCATTGCATATTACGAGGAAGATGATGTGAGATCAGGTTCATCTTCTCCAGATTCTACTGGATCAGTGGAAAGCTCTATATCCTCTCACTTTGGTGGAATGAATTACCCATCATTGTTCAGTTCAAAGCCCCTCACAAGCAACGGTAGGCTACACCCAACTCTTCCTTGTTACCTAGTATGCTACTTGTGAAATTACCGGCCATAGAGTTTCATACAGTTATACAATCTATAGTCTTAGAATATATCATCATGAACAAATGACGTTCTAAAGGTAAGGCATGTTCTGAGGTTAGCATAAAGAAGCTTGAACTATGAATCATCATAGGAACTTTTATCTGTGCCTGTATGGGATGCAATCAACTCTTAGCTAATTTAACCATATGAAAATGCAAACTCAAATAGGGAAAATCGGGTGAAGCAAGTACCAGTCCACATATGAAGGCTATGGTTCTCCGTAAGCTGATATTCTTTTTCTATGTTGATATGCATGTTTATTCACGGACATGGGCTGATGGTAATTTATTCTTCCTTCTTCTCTCTTTTTTCAGATAAGAGAAGAGCCTCCTCCGCTTACTCATATTCGAGACAAAGTCGTGAATCGTTTGAGACCAATGGCAGGTTCTGGTTCTAGAAGTTACGAACAGACGATGAAGAACCAGGAAATCAACTGGTACAAGATTTGGAACAGCGCTCTATGACTTCACCAGGAGGAGATGATGAGGTAAACGTTTGCTTT
>CAJHQP010003968.1:0-60497 GCA_905132765.1 Moricandia arvensis | reverse complement strand
AACCTCGTATCCGTTACTTGATTCAAGAAACATAAGAGACGGTTCCGTTACTCAACCAGAAGTCATTAGCTCAATTGAAAAAGACTCGGCTATTGTGTTAGAGGTGGCCAGTTTGAATAATATTTGAGACAAAACTAATGTTACATGATGTAGTTTCGGGTCGGAAGAATTAGAGTTTTGGTCTGAACCTCTTAGTAATTCAAAATAAAAAGTATATATATATAAACGGAACCTCGCTTGCGCTCGCGGCTTCTCACGGAGGCGTGAACGACGTCGTCTGAGGCGTAGCCAGGGTCTGAGTCATGACCCTTGTGATCGTATTGAGATAGGTTGGTCATACTAGCGCTTTTTCTAAAAGAAGACGGTGAAGCCTCCGTGACGCGAACGCCGAATAGCATGATAGCTTTCTCTCCGGCGGCGGCAGAGGATGTCTCCGGCGGACATGTGCGGGAGTTGTGGCCGTTGTTTCCACACTGAGAGCAGCTTCGAGACATCTTTCTTGAGACAGAAGCTGTTCAGTTGATAGATCGTGAGAGAGAAGAGAGAAGAGAGAGAGGAACACAAAGGTAAAGAAGAGACGGAAGCTGTTCAGGTGATTCTACTTTTTATATCTTTATTAAGCTCACCATTAAAACCTTGACCGTTCTCTGTTTTTAATCTCAAAATGATTCTGTCTGTCCAAAAATAATCTTATATTTTATTTATTTTCTATGTCAATTATAAAATTATGGGAAATTGCATCTTATATACAAGAAAAAAACTTAAATTCAGTAAATAACCAAAATCTAAAATTATTCTATTTTCATTGGCTTGAAGAGAAAAAAAAACTCCCTGTCATTGACTTAACATACATTCATCTAACAGTTACTAATCAACCGCAAAAGATTACTAAGCAAGCAAACGGTTGAATTATTTTTGATTGGACTAGGCGATTAGATAAAGTGGTTGGAGATGACAAAAGAGGGAAAATGCTTAACAACAACATAGACTAAGCTTGGTTAAATGGACCAAAACATAGTGGTTGTTATTAATATATCTATGTCACCAGTGGCATTAACCAAGATTGTTAAGAGTTCGGATAAACCTAGCCAAAAACCCGTGAATCAGCGGTTAAATTGGCTAACCGGGTCAACTACAACTCAAAGCAAAAATTTAGATACTTTTAAGCCCCAAAATATTTTTTTTTCATTTCTAGAAATGATGTAGAACTTTTAAAAATCAAACGTGCCTTGTTTTCCTTCTTTAATGTTTTACAAAAAGTTTATATCTCTTATTTGGTAAAAATAATAATATTGTTTACATGTAGTATTTTTCAGTTTATGAATTTGATCTTGAGCAAAAGAACCATACATCTACTTCTTTTGTTGAAAGAGTTAACTATGTTAAATTTAAGTTAATTGCTATTTTAATAGAGAATCTTATTCATAGTTAGATAACAATATTCCATTTAGAAAAGTAATATATAATAGTATTAACCCAAGTTAACTATGATAGACCATAATCAATCTGGAAAATCAATAATCCATATTATATCTTGGTTTGTTTTATATAATCCAGTAATCAATTCGGGTTTTAAACATTGTCATTTTCTAAACAAAGAAGAAAGAAATTTTGAACCCAAACTACAATATTATATCCAAGACATTTTATCTTTTCATAAATACTGATTGGTAGATGTTCTATTCGCAATAGACTGAAAGTTCTCAAAATCTCACACTCGTCAAAAAAATTGTATAATCAAAAATTTGAACTCTAACCGAATATATAACATCTTACTAGCTTTAAAAAATGACACTTCCAAGCTTTTTCAGTACTTATTTTGAACATTTAGTTTAAGCGTGGCAAGTTATCGACCGTCTGAAGAAAACATAACTGTTCATGTATATCATCGACGTAATGTATGTTGTGTCCACATGGATTTGTTGTCGCTACGCATAAAAATTACATGTAGATACGTAGTTTAATTATGTGGCCAATGGTAAGGCTCGTGGACTTTTGTGAATACTTATGAAATGTTAGTGCAAGTTACGAGAGACCCTAGTGGATGAAGGTTTTATTTGTCGGCAAGTGTATGAAGTTTCGGAAAAGATTAATACTACTATAATTTCTCGATAACCAATAGTTTTTTGCATCAAAACAATAACCAAAGAAAGAGAAAAGCTGGACCGTTCGATGTATCTACATCATTATCATTTTTAATCCAATATATCGACCGTCCAGGGATAGCACTGAGTTGGTGATAGATTGGAGAATCTTCGGTTCCAATTAAAATATAAAGCTACGGCCATTGAACCTTCATTTGATGTTTCTTATTTACTTAAATTATCTTTGATAAAGTGACAAAATATCGTTAGAAACGAGTATAGTTAAATATTCAAATGCAATGCTTTCTAGGAATTACTGATTGTATAAGCAACTGCGTCTCAAGTTTCAAACGTTAGATTACTAAGAAGAGATAGACACGTTTTCCTCACTTGATTGAACTAATCCCAGCTTAATCATTGTTACTCTGAATCGTAAAAAAAGATTCGGTGCGTTCGCTTTTTCGTGTTAAAAGTGAACAGTGAAATTTTGCAATACAACATGTATCTTCAGGTGATATGATATATTTAAAAATATATTCCAACTATGATATATTTACAATTTATTCTATATAAAAAGTAAGTTTAATATAAATTACATATTGTTAGTATAGATGGTTACGTCATTTAAAAATAACGATTATAAAATTAGACTTTAGTCTCCATAGAACATGCAATGAGTTATGTTGACTACAATGGTTGGTGGAATTTAAATTTGAATATAAAATAAATTGATACTCTACAGTTCTATACTAGGTTAAGCCCAAGCTAGGTCTAGAACAAAACCAAATTAAACATTAACCTTATGTCTCAAGTTTTTAAAAAAAAGTTACATAGACATAAATCTGCAAAAAATAAATTGATCTCCAAATTTGTAAAAAAAAAAAAATAGTTGAAATCTGTAATAAATCGTTTATAGAATCGCAAATTTCAAAACCGGCCACTATCTTTTAAATGTGAGACAACTATACTGATTACATCACATATATATATTTAAAGCTTTATTTTTTCTTAATAGTATCGCAAATGGTTTCATAAGTTTATCTTATGGTAATGTAATTTACTGCGTGCACTTCCATCAATAATGATAAATAAAAGAAGGAAAATGAGCGTCCTATGTGTAAGTGTACGTGCAAGATGATCTTCTATTCTTTGACAAAAAAAAAGATATCTTCTTCCAAAGGTATTCTGTCATTGGTTGATAGTGATATATCATGTGAAAGCCTCTTAGAGCACCTTCATTGGGGGTGCCTAACTTTTAAAAAAAAAAAAATATTAATAAACAATCACATCACATTGATGAATAGTATAAGAGTTGGTTCCTAAATCCTTATTTAAGAACCAACTCTTATACTGTTCGCGGGCCCGACTGCCAAGTGTTGGCCCGCGAGTGGTTCTTTTTTTTTTTTTTTTTTTTTTAAAAAAGAAGGAAAAAGTTGAAATTTTTTTTTTTAAGAACTTTTAGCAGAGGTTTAGCATTGGAGATGCTCTTATGACCTTAAAATATTTTTTTTTTCTGATTACAAAGCAGAGGAGATGATCTTATTTTATCATATCAGAAACAAAGAAAGGACGAGAAGTTTTGGTCCGTTGGCTATTTCGAGGATGCATTACATTAAAAATAATTTTTTAAAGAATGGAAAATATCTCTTTTTAAATGAAAACAACAGGGGAAAGTGCCTATACTTCTCTGGCGATCAATAGCCACCATAAAAATCGCAAAAATAGAAAAGACATTTTGACAGTAACATAGTTTTCACGGTTTATAACTTTTTGAGGGTCAACAAAGCTATCTTCGTAGGCAACGCCGTAGAAAAAGTTTGTATAATTGGCTTATGCTGTTTTGAGCTTTTATAATTGAGAAATTGTTAAAAATACCACTTTTCTTAATATTATTTTTTAAAAATACTCTAATCACTTTTTATCCTTATTTTTTAAGAGGAAAAAAACGCACTTATAACTCTTGGATTAATTAATCTAAGAATTTGGGTTTAGAGTTAAGGGGTGGGAGTCGGTTTAGGAATATAAAATTTAGGATTTTAATTATTTAAAAAAAAAATATCTTTTAAAAAGTGATATTTATGAAAATGTCTTTTAATAAAGTAAAAATGAAAAGTGGTACAAGAAAAGTGGGTATTTTTGAAAATTCCCTTTTATAATTGGCATTTATATGGAATTGTGAACTATTTAATGATTTTCTTATAACATACCCTATGTTATTTAAAACAAGTTTTTTTTCTTATAACCAGATGTAGATATAACGGAACTGTTGGTATTATTGGACAAATAAAATGATTGAATGGAATAAAATTATGCAAATGTACTTTTGACCGTACTTAAGAGTTTTATTTTTTGATATTAAAGTGAAATTTACTAATAAATTCAAGGTAATATAAATAAATTGATTCCAGTTGCCAACTACTTAGGATTTTAAAAACTTATATAGGGAAAACTACAACTATGAGTCTACATATACGTTTAAATTATAGGAGATATAAAATAGTGAAAAGTATAAAACGTTACCATAGTCTATAAAATGTTTATAATAGCAATTAGCCCACGATAATTTAAGTTATTACAAATTGTTTTATAACTGATGTGAGAATAAAGTTAATAAGATATAGAAGAAAGTAACCAATTTCTTAATAATATTACTCCCTCTGTTCCTTAAAGATGCATATTTTAGAAAAAAAAATTGTTCCTAAAAGATCCATGTTTTTACATTTTCAATGTATATTTTATTATCTAATTGTAAACTTCAAAAAACTTAATTGCACTAATTGATTTTTATTGGTTTAAAATTATGGAAAGAAGATAAATACAAAAAACTATGCAAATTTATTGTGTTTTATTAAAAAGTGTGAAAAAACTAGAATATGAATCTTTTAGGAACAGAGGGAGTATTAAGAAAATGATACATTACATAAGCACATTATCACTTCTTTTAGCTAGGTTTATTAAGTTCTTACAAATTGTGTTTTTCCTGCAACGTTTATGTTTATTTCACCTAAGAAAATTCATATATAAAACTTTACACTTGGGTAGTTCCATGAATGCTTCTATAGACTGGAAACATAATTTAGAGCAGAAAATAACATTCTAATTTGTATTAATAATAGGAGCAAATGCAAGAGCGGTTTAACGTCTTCTGAAGAGCTCCATGAACAAGTTTCACCCGAGTGATCCGAAATAAAGTGTCTAATACATGAATGAAATGGATTCTTAAGAACTTTATATTTATGGTCAGGCCCATAAAATTGTACACAGTATATTGTAACTAATTATATAAGAACAAAGTAAGAAAACGAGTGGAGGAAACAAAAGAGTGAATGGACGGTGAAGGATGCATATTCGCTTGCTTCTTTTTTCTTTGCTGAAAAAGATTTAGTTGTCACTTACTTCCTTCCTTCCTTCATTCTTGTCACGGACCCTAACCTCACCCAATATTCATTTGTTCCCAACTATAATATTTAACCTCACAACATTTCACAATAAGAAATATCTTAGGATATCATTTTTAATAACAAATATAACGTGCAATAGTCAAAATGAATAAAATAAATTTTGTTAAACGATAAAACCACATTTATATATAAAATTAATAATTCAAGTTTAAGATTTAGATTTAGCGGTGAAGTTTTTGAGGGGAGAGTGAAATTTAAAATTTAAAATATATAATTAAATTTAAAATGAGGAATATCATAAAACATCTTAAAGTTTTTGTTACCACATATATAACACATAATGATCAAAATGTTTAAAACAAATTTTATTAGAGAGGTAAAATTTAATTATATCTATAGGATTATTTAATCTAAACTCTAAATTCATATTTGGAGATACGGTTTAGAACATTAAAAAAAAGATTTAAAATTTTGGATTTAAAAAAAAAACTTAAAAAAAAAAACTGAAAATCAGAAAAATGGAATTGAATATTTGTTTCAAAACAAAAAAAATAGTTTATATTTTTATTTTATTATTTATTTATTTAAATATTTTTTATACTTATATGTCTAAATTCCCCAACTAAAAATGAATCATAAAATAAAATGTCAACTAAAAATCTTATGAAATAAAATCCCTCAACTTCAATTTCGTTAACGTCCGTTATCATCCTTAAAAAATAGCGTAATGGAAGATGACATATTTAACGGTTTATAAGTTAAGTTTATAATGTTAAAAACTTAGTTGACGGATTTTCTACTAATTCAAAAATAGTTGATGATTTTTATCATTAATAATCATTAAATATTTTAAAATATTTATTATCATTTATGTGTTGTTTAAATCAATTTATAAGTCTCTAAAACTAATATATAAATCATGATTCATCATTTTATCAATTCTATAACTGATTTGTCTACCCTCGACATGCTTCTCCAGTAATATCTTTCTTTGGGTTTGGATTTCTCGAAGATAAGAACTCCTCTCATGTATCAGTCGCTCTCTGTAGCATCAGCTACGCTCGTGAATGGATCCCTACACAAACAATCAACGTTCCAACTGAAGTCACAGTATCCAAAAGAACATACTCAACATCTCAAAGTCTCTACAAACCTTTGTATCACCCGATTCTTTACAAAGACTCTCTTCATGCAGGACTAGGCTGGATCTTCTCTGATCAAACGGGCCTGATTGGTCGCGGATCTGATAGGTTGCAATGGGCTGAACCTTATTTTTCTTAATGAAATTTCGGTTGATAAAAAAGAGAAGAGATTTCCAATTACTATAAACACATGTTGACAATAAGCTGGGAGAGTATATTTCTCTTTCCATTATCTAGAAAATCGTTGACTAGATTTGATATTTTTTTTTATATAATAAATATGTGTTTCATAACCTGTAAAGCCTCAAAGTAGTTTATTTTCTTAATCAGCCTTCTTTAAAGATCGATGTAGTCATTTTTAAAAGTTCATTTGCTTTTTTAGATTTGTATATATGTATATAATAGTAAAACATAACCTAAAAACCTATATATATATACATATATATGTATTGGTTTTTTTGAAAATTATATAAGTCTCGTATCTAGGGTGTTTGGTGTTCACTAATGAGAAGAATTGCCCTCTATAGTTCTGCTATAAAGTGTATGTCAACTAATTTGAGTTATGCGATAAAAATTTCTTTAAGTTATACCATTGTATATATAAGAACGAAACCCTAGGGAGGGTATAAATATAAAGTTTGAGGTCAATTGATTTTATTGATGTTTTAAAATAATTTTGCTGAATTGTAGAGATTAAAATATTTTTGTTATATTACAACAATATAATTTACCAATATAAGAATACAAAACAATAGATTAAATGGTATCAAGCCAAAAGATCTTTCAAATTAAAAGGAAATTTATTTTCCTTCACATAAATTTTATATAGTATATTACATTTAAATGAATATTAACATATAAGAAAATATATTTTTAATTTGGTCTATCTATCATATAAAGCATAATATGATTTTATGATCATTTGTATCTTCTAAGAACTATTGATAAAAAAAACTTTTAAAGTGGAATTTTTAATAGTTTTAGTAAGTTTTTATCATTTTTAAAAATTCAAATTTCAGAATTACTTGTTGGATGCAAATTGCAGAATTAAAATATTATATTTTTATATGGTATTTAGTTGAATCTAAACAATATTCAAATATATATATATATATAAATAGTATTAGTTTGAAAAATTATTAAATAAGACTTTCTATTCATATGATTTTATGATCATTTATATCTTGTGATAATAAATATTTCAAGCACTGATCATAAAAAAAAATAATGTGAAATGTTTAAAAATTTAGGTAATTTATGGTTGTTTTAAAAACAAAATATAACATATATGAAAATTATAAAAAATTATTATATGACTACTGTGATTGTTTTATTTATTTTAATAATATAGAATTAAACAAACTATTATAAAATCTTTGTTATTCAAAATTATTAAGTGTCATATATCTATTTTGATTGCATTATGAGATTTATGTAGATTATATTTACGGAAAAAAGAAGAAGAAAATTATCCTTTTGTACACTAATAATTAACTATATGGTTAGGTTAATGAAAACTATGTTATATGCTTAGATAGACCAATTTATTTCTTTAAGGATCTTAAGAATTATTGTGGTGATGACATGTGTGATAAAAATCTTTAAAAAAAAACAAAAAGAAACAAAGAAATGAAGTGGAAACATATTTCTTAGAAAAATGATGAAGTGCATTTGAGTTTGATGACCAAACGAGAGATAAAAATGTAAAATTAGATAAACAAAAGAATAAAAAAAATAAAGTATAAAGATTAATAACATGTAGCAAGGGTACATAAATGGTGCTATAGTGATAAAAAGATATAGAAAAGATGAAGAAGTGTCCCTTTGAACACTTATTGTGCATTTTTTGATGACAAAATAATGTACCAGAAAATTCTCAAAATAGTGCATTTTTCGATGACAAAATAATGTACCAGAGAATTCTCAAAAATAGTGCATTTTTCGATGACAAAATAATGTACCAGAGAATTCTCAAAAATAGTGCATTTTTTGATGAAAAAATAATGTACCAGAGAATTCTCAAAATTAAAGGCCAGTTGTTAAAATTTTAGGGTAGTGACTCTTTGAGAGTGAAATCAAAACCGCCTTAGAGAAGAAGATAAACATCATTCGAGATCTGATCCTCTCCTCCTCTCACATGTAAATCTATTTTTTATGTACGAATTGTTTCCTCTAAACTGGAATATTGTATGTGAAACGCTTTGTTGGATTGAGATATTTGTTTTTCTATCTTAAGTTTTGCAGAATGGCAACCTATGTTCCAGATGTTTTGTCTTTCCGTTTGGACACCACACTGACGCACTTGAACTACCGTTGCAACGTTTGTAACGCTCGCATTAACGCTATGTTTTTCAGGAGAGGAGAGAGAGCTATATGTGCATATAGAGGGCTCTCATGTCCAGCCAGAGATATCGGTTGAGCTCGGCGATGACTTGTTCTTCACGGGCTATCACACACTGTAACTTCGGTGTGGACGCCAATGTCCAGCTGAATTCGGGAAAACTTCTCTTTTCTCAAGCTGATTAAATAGATTACGCTAGAACTTAAAGACTTCTTCTTTTTATTACTTGCTTTTTGCTAGATGTTCCTGATGGAAACATATTTTGAAACGTTTATATTGTAGTTGCAGAAACATATATGTTTTATGTTTGGCTGGAGTGGTTTACGTTTTGAATGAACTAAGCTTTGAGTTCCTTTTGATCTTTTCTCTGTTGATTTACAAGCTTGAGAGGTTTCTAGAATGAACACATATGTAAACAACAGCCGTTTCACTCACAACATCAAAATCATTAAATCACTTTAGAGAATTATTGCCTTTGTAATTAGAATTTGTCGGTTCAAGTCATACCAGGTTCGAGTCAGTCCAGTGGACCATTATAATTTATCAGTGTCGGCTCGGTTCAGGTACAATTCTGGTTCTCTCGAGGTCATGCCGAGTCTTGTCGGATCCGCCCCAGAAATAATACTCCAAAACATTAAAAAATATCTCAAAGTATTTAAATATCCAAAACCGAATCTAAAGACATGAAAAAAATATTTGAAATTTTATCTGGTTACCTAAATTATATTTTTGAAAATCTAAAATTTGACATAAACCTCAAAAATACAAACCCATTTTTTTTAAAGATTCCTAATATCAAAAATAATTAACATACCCATATGTACTAGAAATTCCGTGGTCTTGGATCGGATCGGGTCTAAGACCCACATGTCCACCATAATAAGACTTAATGGAATAACATTACACGTACCTGATCCGAATCAATTTTTTCAAATCGGTTCCAGTTCGAGATTTCGGGTCTAGGTAAAATGCTGAGGCCTAGTACTCAACACATAACCTTCATTTTCTCTCCTCCAATACAAACGCAAACGTCATATAGACTATAATGGAAACTCAAAGAACATCTCATGTCAACCTACTAATTACCCTAAATATCTTATTTTGAAAATACTTAAATATTGTTTTGGGATGGGGTTTATATTTAATAAGTTAGTTATATGAAAAAAAAGTTAAATAAATGTGATGGTCCCAAATTATCATGTTATTGGTTTGGCTCTGGTGTGCGTTTGTTCTCGTTTCTAGAAGTTTCTGTGAATTATTTATGGTACACTAAAAAAGTCGAGGATGGGGTTGGGAAAGAGATAGTAAACATCAACGGCTACTACAAAATTAAACAAATGGCAGGAGAATGAAGTTATGGCATAGGTTGAACCCTGGTTGAAGTGACAATAGGTAGTCGATGTGCTCCCCATGAGAGAAAAAGCTTCTGTCCCTTGATGTAAAACTCGGTGGCAAGCCCTTGCATCGCATCCTCTGCTGATTGACGGTTTGTGAAGGTGAGAAACGCACAGTTGATGCCCAACTTGACAAAATAAACAATAGATTCAATCTCTCCATAGCCGACAAAACAGTCTCGTATGTGCTTTTCCTGAACAGCAGGAGTAAGCCTATGGATATAAATCGTTTTAACAGTCTGGTCCTCTGGTGGTTCCAAGGCACTGTTTACAAGAAGAATATTAGACAGAATTTTTATTTAAAAAAAAAAAGGACAAGAGAGCTTACTTACGGAGCACTATTCCAAGTTTTGGGCCTCACATGCTCGTATGGGCAGTTAAGACGAATACACAAGCGACCAGCATTGTAGACAGGACAAATAATATGCTTGCGGTGTAATAGTAGCGCACGTGACATCTGCATACAATCAAATATATCAGATCGAATATGGTTTCTACCTAAACATCAAATTGCACATACGAGATTATGTAAGAGATGAGATTCAGATGCAAGTAAGGAATCACCTTTGGAATCCTGACTTGACATTCGTTCACGTTTCTCTCATCCATTCTCTTGTCCTCCTATATCAAATATTGGCTACTACTTTCTTTTTATACTAGGGCAACATCGATTCCAATGGGTCGATATGGCCATTGTCTTCGAATGGGCCTTATAGGCCTTATTGTCTTCTTTCTAATTTGTTATGTGTAGATAAAAAAAAGGATAATCCTACACGGTGTTAAGTTTTGAATCAATTGCACTCTTAAATATTAATCAGAAATTATCAAAAATATTACATTTTTACTTTCATTTTTTGAAATTTAACTTAATCATTTTATTATTATTTTTTAAAACAAAAATACAATTATAATCTTTAAATTAATAAATTTAAGATTTAGAGTCTAAAATTAAAAAATGGGATATGATTTTAAAATATGAAATTATAATTTTAATTAATCTAAGAGTTTTTTACCTCTTAAAAAAGATATTTATAAAAATATCTCTTTACTAAAAGTAAATATGATTAATAGTTACAATAATGTGGTAAACTTATAAATTTTTCCAATATTCATCTCATTTCTTTTTTTAGTACAAATATTCATTATATCAATGAGGTTCTTTTCATCAAAATACGAAAGTAACTGATTGAATATTAACTTCACTGTTAGAACGTTTGTCTGTAGCCTCTTTTTTATATATTTCACCTTTTTCACGTCATACTTTATTTATACCATAAGTTTTTAAAATAAGTTTTTTTTTTAACAAACAAGAGGCGATATATATGTGCCAATGACATAGTTAGGTCAAACTAACATGCATTTATAGGGATGTTTTGAAAAATACACTATTTATTACTTTAAATTTGAGAAAATATATTGTTCTTTTTTTTTTTTAAACTACACTTTGGTATATGTGACAAAACATTTTATCAAATTTAAATAAAACATAATTCTAATTAAAACCAATACAAATTATACATATATACAGAGAGCACATAGTTAGTATTCATTCATGTCATGATGTGTGATGAAACTTCAGCAACTGATGAAACTTCAGGAACTGATGAAACTCCATTCCTGTCATTTGGTCAGGCTTATGTCTCATTAAATCTGTATAAAGAGAACAGAGAGGTCGACACATAGCATATATGACGGAGCGGAAGTAACCGTTAGTAACCGATAATGCGAAGATAACGTTGAATTCTGAGAATGCCCGTTAACTTAGCCTTCTTAAGTCTGTTGAATTCTCCAAGAATGCCCAGAAGTAAGGTTTTAAGAGTTTGATAACACCAAAGCTCTAAGTTTTATAAAATTCAATAATCAAGTTGTGTCTCTTACAAATCAAGAGATCACTATTTATACTAATAAGAAAGACCTAAGTCCTTAAGGATTAGGATCTAACCTTTTATCCTAAAGTCTTTAATCATTATCTTCTAGTATTTAAATTATTAATGCTTATCTAGAACAGAAAAATAAAAGGAAACTAGAAAACCAAAACAAAGATAAGATATTACGCTGCATCAAAGCTGTTGGTATCAGAGCTGTTGTCTAAATAAGAAGACATTGATCTTAGGTATTCTTAGACTAAATAAGATCCTTGTGTTATCGTAGCTTCCGCTAAGATATTACGCTGCATAAAAGGAAATAAGATATTACAAAGCGGCGATAGAATGAGGCCAACCCGTGAAAACTTCGCACTTCCGAAATTGTGGTTGGCATGGGCCATGTTGCGACAGCGGCTACTTTTTGAGGATCGACACGAAGACCCGCGGCCGATACGACGTAGCCAAGGAAGAGAACTTCTGATGTTCCGAATTCACACTTTTGCTTTGCTATGTATAGGTTCTCCTTGCGTAAGGCGAGTAATACCTCGCGGAGATGAGCCAGATGTTCGTCCAATGTGGTACTAAAGATGAGAATATCATCAAAGTATACGACCACGAAACGTCCAATGAAGGACCGGAGTGCTTGGTTCATGACACGCATAAAAGTACTCGGAGCATTGGACAAACCAAACGGCATGACCAGCCATTCAAACAAACCCTCGCGGGTCTTGAAAGCGGTTTTCCATTCGTCCCCAGGACGAATACGAATCTGGTGGTAACCGCTTTTAAGATCCAATTTAGTAAAGATGGAGGCTTTACCGATCTGATCCAATAGATCATCGAGACGAGGAATCGGAAATCTATACCGAGTCGTAATTTTGTTGATCGCTCTACTGTCAATGCACATTCGCCATGATTTGTCCTTCTTGGGAATAAGTAATGCCGGGACAGCGCACGGACTTAAGCTCTCCCGAACATAACCCTTGGTTAATAACTCTTCGACTTGTCTTCTAAGTTCTTCGTGTTCTTCGGGACTCATGCGATAGTGTGCACGATTGGGAAGAACAGCGTTTGGTATAAGATCAATATGATGTTGGATGTCTCTAAGTGGGGGTAAACCAGTCGGTAGCTCGTCCGGAAAAAGATCCTCAAATTCATGAAGTAAAGGCACAAAGGCAGATGGACATGGCGGCTGATGTGGTGGTGATGGGGTGACAGATACCAAAGCAAAGAGTGGGCTGGTCCCGCGCAATTCCCGTTCGAACTGAGATTTAGAGATAATCATCAAATTCTGTTTGGGTGGTGCTTGTTGCTTGCTGTTGATGACTGAATGAGTAAGGTCTGGTGATGGAAGAAGTGTAATTTTTCGGCCTTGAAATAGAAAAGAGTTAGTATTGGTTTTGCCGTTGTGTATCACTTCTCTATCGTATTGCCATGGCCGCCCTAAGATAATGTGGGAGACATCCATGGGGGCGATGTCGCAATACAAATCGTCTTTATAGAAGGATCCAATCGAAAGGGAGACTAGCGTACGTTGCGAAACGTATACTTCGGCTCCAGTTTGCATCCAGAGAAGCCGATAAGGGTGTGGGTGAGCTTCTGATTTGAGTGCCAATTTTTGCACAGCTTCTTCCGAGATCACGTTTGCTGAGCACCCTGAGTCAATAACGAACCTACATACCTTGCCTTTGACCGTGCACGTCGAGCTGAACAAGGCTGTCCGTTGCCAAGCTTCGTCTGTTTTTGGCGCAAAACAATTCCTTCTGATCATGAGAAAGGTGCCCGTATCGCCATTGACATGTTCCTCCTCTATCTCGTCTAGTTCTTCTTCGGTGTTATCATAGACCGGATCTCCAACGAGGTCCTTATCGGTGGCTAATAGGCCACGACGTCCATGCGTTGGACATGCGGTTTGAATGTGCCCACGCTCACCACAAGAAAAACATCGGAGGGCATTCGGACGAGATGGACGCACCTCTGTTGCCGTTGTTCCTGGTTCTGTAGGACGAGTATTGTTTCGTGGTCCTGTTGTTGTCGTAGTGTCCCGTCCCGTAGTAGATCTGTTGTCGTCCGAGATTGTTGCCGTGCGAGGACGAGAGCTTCCAGACCAATTACTTGCTGTGAATCGTGCTTGCTGTTCAACCAATAATGCACGTTGGCGAGCTTCCGAAACAGAACAAGGATCAAACTGGTGGAGCATGTTCTGAAGTTGAGGTCTCAATCCTGCAATAAAACGGGCCACTAGCTGGTCTTCGGAGTCCTGAATATCAACTCGCGTGAGCAGCTGATAAAATTCATTAGCATAGTCTTCGACTGATCGCGATCCCTGGCGTAGATTATGAAACTTCTGGAATAAGATACGTTCAAAATTGTATGGAATAAAGGTTTTCCTCATATGTTTCTTGAGCTTATCCCAAGAAGATATCTTGTCTTTTCCACGACGAGTCCGTGAAAGTTTGAGCTGATTCCACCATGATGCGGCGTGTCCGCGAAAACGAGTTGTAACGAGAGGCACCCTTTTAAGTTCGGGAACGTCTTTGAATTCCATGAATTCGTCAACGGTAACGAACCAGTCAAGTAGTTCCTCAGGTTGTGATCCTCCATGGTACTCGGGAATATCTATCTTTAAGCCTGCTGTCCATCGAGTATCATCGTTGTTAAGGTTCGGCCGGCCACGAAGCTGCTGGTTCCGTGGATTGTCATCGCCGAACGGGTTATCGCCATTGATGTCATCGTCGTGTTCATCGAATATAGGATTATTGTTGCGGTGTTGACGTTGTGGTGGAGCTGCGTGGGGTAAGTTAGCTATGTTAGCGGCAAAAGCGGCTTGTACACCTGCTTGAATTGAATCAGCTAGTGTGCGCCGAAGGTTATCATGGAAATTTTCCTGAAAATCTTCGAGAAATTGCTGGAATTGAGTCCAATCGTTTGCTGGTCGAGGTGCCATTGAAACCCTAGATCGTAACCACGAGCTGTATCGTAGTTAAAGTCTCTGATACCAATTGACGGAGCGGAAGTAACCGTTAGTAACCGATAATGCGAAGATAACGTTGAATTCTGAGAATGCCCGTTAACTTAGCCTTCTTAAGTCTGTTGAATTCTCCAAGAATGCCCAGAAGTAAGGTTTTAAGAGTTTGATAACACCAAAGCTCTAAGTTTTATAAAATTCAATAATCAAGTTGTGTCTCTTACAAATCAAGAGATCACTATTTATACTAATAAGAAAAGACCTAAGTCCTTAAGGATTAGGATCTAACATTTTATCCTAAAGTCTTTAATCATTATCTTCTAGTATTTAAATTATTAATGCTTATCTAGAACAGAAAAATAAAAGGAAACTAGAAAACCAAAACAAAGATAAGATATTACGCTGCATCAATATACCATTACCATATAATGAAGTTTGAAAAAAGGACAAGACATGTTTCATTTTCATATCTTCTTAGAAATCAATTTGGAGCCACGTACATACACTAATGTCCAAATCTCTAATCAACCTTTGTTAATAATGATGTTTTTTTGCATAGAAATATCTCAAAAAACCATATAGTATAGAATAATAAATCCATTCAAACAGCCAACGGTTCATTTTCATAATGTAAATTCTCCAAAATTGTTTGATCTAAACCGGTTTATGTACCAACATCCTCACTTATCCATACAATGATTGTAGTTACATATCACACCAGACGAATATCTTTTTTTGGTTGGTGTAGTAATTTATGTGGATAAGGACCAGCATCTGCATACCATTATACTTTTATCCCATCATCATGTAATGTTTCTAGTGAAAATTATTAGTATATTTTACTAGATATATGCCATATTATTATAAACGTGAATGAAATAACAGTGAAGAAAAAGTTCAAAGTATCTTGTTTCTAAACGGAATATTCGTCAACACCATGAAGAAGTTATTCAGATTACAAAATAAAGCAAACATGGATACCGAACCAGACCGAAAATAAAATCGGTTATGAAAATTCAACGAGTCAAGATCGTAACGGTGACGTGGGAGAGGAAGCAAAAGCAAAGAATACAGTTTCTAAAAAAGAAAAGTCTCTTTCTTCATCATCCCAAAAGTCCAACCAAAAACATAGACATACAGAGAGAGAGAGAGAGAGAGAGTTCAAATCACAACAATGGATCATCATCTTCAACCATAACCCTCTCTCTCAAATTCCCCAGAAATCTCTGTGAAACTTCTCAAAATCACAACTTGATTTGCCCATCTGATCGAATGTCACGGAAACCCTTCACTTTCCTCTTATGTCTTCATCTTCTTCTAGGTCTCTGCGTTGACCTAGGTCAACCCTTCAAAGTCCCCTTCAGCGTCAACGATGTTCTCCCGATGCTTCCTCGTCAAGTCTCCTGGCCCGTTCTCAACAGCTTCCACAGCGCCGTGGATCTGTTGCCTGTCTTCATCGGGTCCGTTACTCCAAACAACGCGTCTCTCGAGTGGAAAGGTGCTTGCTTTCACGGCAACGAGGCTCGTCTCGACATCACCAGCAGCGATCGCGACGAGCCTGGGCTCGGAGGCGGCCTTCTCCATCTCAAAGTTGGTTCCTTTCTCGTCCTCCTTTGTTTTTTAATTCATCAAAGTTTGTAACTTTATGGTTGAAACTAAGCTGCTTGATACAATTTAGGCACATAGCTTGACTTGTATGAACCTGTATGACTTGTTGATCATCAAAGTGTATAGTTTAGGTGTGAAGTTTGTAGCTTTATATGTAAAGTTTGTAACTTTATGGTCGAAACTAAGCTGTTTGATACAATTTTGGAACTTTTTGTAGACATCTGAGGCACATAGCTCGACTTGTATGGACCTATATGACTTGTTGATCATCAAAGTGTATAGTTTAGGTGTGAAGTTTGTAGCTATATGTGTAAAGTTTGTAACTTTATGGTCGAAACTAATCTGTTTGGTACAATTTTGGAAACTTTTTTGTAGACATCTGAGGCACATAGCTTTACTTGTATGGACCTGTATGACTTGTTGATCATCAAAGTGTATAGTTTATGTGTGAAGTTTGTAGCTTATGTGTAAAGTTTGTAACTTTATGTTCGAAACTAAGCTGTTTGGTACAATTTGGGAACTTTTTTGCAGACATCTGAGGCACATAGCTTGACTTGTATGGACCTATATGTCTTTGCAACTCCGTACAGGATCACCTGGGACTACTACTTCTCTGCTCGAGATCATACTTTGAGCTTTGATTCATGGGAAGAGACAGCTGAGTTGGACTATGTAAGGTTTTTTTCGAATTAGTTCTATGTCTTTCTTTAAGAGGCTGTGTGGTTGACTTTACGAGTGTGTTTAGGTGAAGGAGCATGGAGTTTCAGTGTTTCTAATGCCATCAGGGATGCTAGGGACGTTGCTTTCTTTGATTGATGTGTTGCCTCTTTTCTCCAACACTGGTTGGGGACAGAACGCGAACTTGGCTTTCTTGAAGAAACATATGGGTGCTACCTTTGAGAAACGGCCCCAACCTTGGAGGTCTGTGATCGATCCGGAAGATGTGCATTCTGGTGATTTCTTGGCTGTGTCGAAGATTAGAGGAAGGTGGGGTGGGTTTGAGACTTTGGAGAAGTGGGTGACTGGTGCTTTTGCTGGTCATACTGCTGTTTGTTTGAAGGATGATTTGGGGAATCTTTGGGTTGGTGAATCTGGTCATGAGAATGAAAAGGGTGAGGAGATCATTGTTGTGATTCCTTGGGATGAATGGTGGGCTCTCACATTGAAGGATAACTCAAATCCACAAGTAGCTTTGCTTCCTTTACATCCTGAGATCCGAGCAAAGTTCAACAACACTGCTGCGTGGGAGTATGCACGGAGCATGTTGGGTAAACCTTATGGATATCACAACATGATATTCAGCTGGATCGACACTCTAGCTGATAACTACCCACCTCCCCTTGATGCTCACTTGGTAAAAAAAAATCATAAAAATACATTATCATGGCCAATAATCATCTAAACAAGTGACATTGAACTTTCACTTTTCAGGTTATTTCTGTCATGTCTATGTGGACTCGTGTACAACCTGCATATGCTGCTAATATGTGGAACGAGGCACTCAATAAACGGCTCGGTACTGAGGTATATATACAAGCACTTCCTCTCCTCCTCTTTTGAATAGGATAAGCTAATATAAGTTTATGTTGTTACAGGATCTTGATTTGTATGGGATTCTTGAAGAAACCGCGAGGCGTGGAATGTCATTTGATGAGCTACTCACCATCCCTGAACAGGATGAGTGGGTTTACAGCGACGGGAAGTCAACAACATGTGTTGCTTTCATCCTTGCAATGTACAAAGCCGCTGGTGTGTTTGGTCCTCTTACTGATCACATTCAAGTCACTGAGTTCACTGTGAGTTTCTAGTCTTTCACTTTTCTCCCCATGTTACATCACTTCTAAGTGTTGTTTCTTTGGGTTTGTTTTCAGATACGAGATGCGTACACTCTGAGGCTGTTTGAAGATAATCAGACAAGGCTACCGAGTTGGTGTAACACGGAGAAAGGGAAGCTTGAGTTCTGTCAGATTCTAGGTGAATACAGAATGGAGTTGCCTGGTTATAACACCATTGAACCTTATCCAAACATGAATGAGAACTGCCCTTCTTTGCCTCCTGATTATGAGAGGCCTTCTAAGTGTTAGAAGAAAAAAAATTAATCAAACATGTTTATCTCTCTCTCTGTTTGTGTTTGTCTGCTTTATGTTCGTTTATATTCTAAGCGTTACCCTTTCAGTTATTAGTGAAAGAGAACAAACTTAATGTGAATATGTATATGATGAAGTTTTATTTTATCAGATCTAATGTTAGTGATTAGCCGATAGTTTTATAGGTATATATGATCATAATGATAATACTGACAAGTGATACATGAAAATAATGGGTACACACACCCGTACGACTAAGTAATGATTTGTTGTTCAAGTCCTCATGTCATACACATCACACCTTGTTTATGATAAAATAATGATTTGTTTTTTTCTTAAATAATGAACTTACTCGACATTCAGTAGTGGGAACAGGATTCATAATTTGAAATTATAATTCCAAAATCTGTTCGACATTCGATAGTGGAATATGTGATCTTTGTTAATTCTTATATACCTATGTAAGAATATTCATCCGTGTGGCTAAACGACATCAATACTATTAAAACAGAAGCACAAAGTTGGACCCAACTTGCTTCTAGGTGAAATATTTAAAAAAACTATACAATATAATTAATATGATTATAACTTTATTATAAAACAACTTACCCTAAAATCTAGCAAAAATATAGAAATACTTAATAATATCTTTCCAAATAAGGTACATTATATTTTTGTTTCTATATTTCAAATAAGATTCAAAAAAATATCTTTAATTATCATTCTTTAAAGTGCATTTAATATTATCTTTAAGTACTTTTAATTTTAAATGAAAATAGATATCTTTAATATTTATCTTAAATAAAAAAATTCGTAATTATTACTAAATATTATTCTAAGAGACTGTAAATTCACTTTATTTATATAATAAGAAATAAAAAATCAATATAATAAGAAAATTAAAAATCTCTAATATTTTATATATACATAATTTATATTCATAATTAAATTACTACCCGAATTAATATATATAAAATTAATTAATATAACTATTTTATAAATCTTAAAATTAAATGGTTGACTAACCTTTTGTATATTAAGGTTATATATTATGAATTTTGACCTATTATATATACACATTTATTATAAATTTCCTATACAATTTTGTGTAATCTATAATATTATTAACTATATACCCTTAAATACAGCTTACATATGGTAAGATTTAAAGAAGTAAATCTAAACAAATATATCGGTCAAATATGTATTAAGTAAGATCTTCCATATCGGGTTCTACGTAATGCAATCTATAATAAATTATACTTTAAAATTTATTACTAATAATTTCTGTCATATTTATTAGACATTATATGCCAATTTTTTATAAGGTTTATCAAAAAAAAAAGAAACACGAATGTGGAAATTGCTGATTACACTAAATAACCAATATTCCACTTAAAATACATAATCAAAAATATGTATAAAAACGATACATATTAACACACTTTAGGTTAGGCTTGGCTTACCCGTTGAAATACGGGTTAAGTATTTTGAATTTTTCTTTTAATTTATATCACATTTTAGGTTTCATTCTGGTATATTTGTAAGTACGGATTGAGTTTTAATATAACATATTGATTTTAATTCTAATTTATATCACATCGTAAAACTCATAATATAACCATATATCGTTTTAATTATATTGGTTCGGCTCGAATATATCTGAAGTGAAATCTAAAATTTTAAAACAAAACAAAAATAGATACTTATTTATATAGACTTGGATATTTAAGGTAATTATTTAAATTTAGATACTTATTTTAAATATCATTTCAAAATAAATATATAATTGAATATTATTTAAATTTCTATACTTATTTTATGTTTCAAATATTTATATGTGTAATCAATTTGGACAATCAGATTGGTTTTTCGGGTTTTTCTATTTTTTTGGATTATCCGTTCGAGTTCGGCTAATAACTTTTGAGTTCAACTATGTTTTGTACTATCCTACAAGATTCATTCTGGTATTTCTTACATTTTGTTTAGGTACAGATCACTTTTTGGTTCAGATCGGTTTGGATCACATATTACGGATTTTACGTCTATGTCTACTTTGAATAAAGAGAAAATGCGATTATAAAAAGTTTTTAATAAAAAAATTATCCCGCGCTTTAAAAGCGCGGGTCAAAATCTAGTCAGTAATTAAGTAACAAGATATGTCTAGTGCTAATGAATAAGTTTAAAAATTAGTTAGTTGAGTTTCGGTCTGCCAAATTTGGTTCATGATTACTAACAATTAAGTAAAAGGTGGACATGATACACCATAAATGAAACTAGGGGTCAAATGTATAACTACTTTATAACTCTGAGGGCATCTATTGCAATTTCGATGGAAATATGAAGCCACCAATCAAGCCAGGCCCCTCTCTGTCTCTCTTGGTTCGCACGCACTGCGCAGTGAAGAGTCTCCGTCGTGGCGAGAGAGTCTTCTTCGTCTCCAGCGATATCGTCTCTTCTAATAAACTTCCCGATTCCTCTCTTCCGTTCTATCTCACCGGAAAATTCCTCGGTGATCCTATATCTCTATCCCTTAGTAACCGTACGTATCTTCAGTTGATTTCTTCTTCATAGGGTTTCGCGTCAAATGTCGGAAGCTTCTAGGCGGAGTAGGGTCACCATCACTCTAGGACGTAGCGGACAGGTACGTTTCTTCATCCCCACAATTCCTATAGAGTGGAGAACGTGAGCTTGTAGATGAGTTTGATTTGGTGTTTTCGTGAACATGAGCATGCTGGTGAGTTTGAGTATATAAAAAGTGTTCATCTTTGATAACCTTTTTGCAGGTGGTGAGTCGAGATGGATGTGATTTAGACGATGAGCTGCCAAGAGTTGGGACCAAGCGTTCTGTGAAAGAGAGATTAGGGCACCAGTTAGATAGTGATGCGGTCAGTAAAAGGTGTTTCCTTTGTCCTTTGCTAATGCTGCAGTATCATGTGTAGCTTCTTAACTTGTGATGTCGCTATTGCTGCAATCATATTGGAGCTTCTTAGCTTGTGATGTTTCTATGATTGCTAATGAAAGTTTGGCTCTTTCTTTGGGTTCAGGGTGGGTATTGGAAGGACTATGAATGGGTTAAAGGGTTATGCTTTGTGTGTTTTTGGATTTTAGGCAATCACTGAAGTATGGTGTTTTCTCGTCTTTGTTTTGTGCAGGCAAAGAGGGGAAGCTAGTTTCAGTGGAAATGGTATAATATGTGAATTACTGGATACACACTAGCATCTTTGCTGATTTTCTGACCCCTCCACTACTCTTATGTTACTAAGATTTGCAGATCAGTCAAAATGATCTACGGTTCAAACTGATGCAGAGAAATGCACAGAGACGAACTCAGAGTGATGGAGTCAGCACTATGGATCTTCGTGAAAAGCTTCTCTCGAAGAGTGAGCAGCCTCCTCCTCCTCGTAGCCTTGATAGTCGACCTCGTATTGCTGAGCCAAGGGATGTCACGTTACCTCCATCAAGAAATGTCCGTGGTCCATCTCAGATGCTTTCATCAAGCAGTTACTATTCTCCACGGAACCTGGATGATATACGAGGGAGATCTCCAGAGAGACTTGTGGGTTCTTCCAGGGGTCTATCGCCGCCAAGGAACACCAGAGGCTACAGTGGTGGTTCCAGGGCTGCTCTATCACCGCCAAGACACGCTGAAAGAATTGGCCATCCAAGGGATCTATCACCGCCAAGCCATGCTGGAAGAATAAGTGGCCATCTAAGGGATCTATCACCGCCAAGACATGCTGGAAGAATAAGTGGTCATCCAAGGGATCTATCACCGCCAAGAACTGCTGGAAGAATAGTTGCCCATCCAAGGGATTTATCAGTATCACCGCCTAGAAATGCTGGAAGAATGATCGGCCATCCAAGTGATCTATCAGTATCACCGCTTAGAGATGCTGGAAGAATAACTGGTCATCCAAGGGATATATCACCACCTAGATATGCTGGAAGGATAATTAGCCATCCAAGGGATCTATCACCGCCAAGGAACACTAGTAGCTTCAGTAGTGGCTATAGGGTTATGTCCCCAACTAGAAATGTGGGAAGCAGCTACGTGAGTTCTTCTCGGGGGTTTTCCCCTCCTAGAAATCCTGGAAGCTACATGGGTTCTTCGATGGGTTCTCCTCCATCAAGGAAAATGGATGATTTTAGTGGACGAAGCAGGATGCTTGATGATGTGATAGCGTCACCGTATGGAGTCAGAGGTGTACTAAATAGTCAAGCACCAGCAAATTGCACTACTTTCTCCAGGCCAATGTTACCTCCTCCGGTCCCAAACCCTCATATGTTGCCTCCTTTGAGTCAGCTTCCTCCCTTTGGAAGTATTATGCAGAACAGTCCCTTCCCTGTAAGATCTTTTTTCTTCTTCTCAATTTGTGCTCATCTTATACATATTTGATATGACATGTGTCATGTATATCTTCTTGGTGGAATAACAGGTTGAAGAGCCTCTAACAGTAGACAGCTTTCTAAATTCACTTGGACTTGGAAGATACTCCCTTGCCTTTAAGAGAGAGGAAGTAAGTGTGACATTCTATTCTTGTCCAAAAGTTTCTTCATTATTCATCAATCATCAGTAACAAACTGGACTAATATTGACAACAGGTGGATATGAATACAATAAAGCAGATGAAAGAAAGTGATCTAAAAGATCTCACCATACCCATGGTACTGTCCTGGTTCTTCTAAAACAACTAAGATTGATGTGTTCTTTTAGCAGATTTCTTGAACTTCGGGTACCATTCCATTGATTTTAATGCAGGGTCCAAGGAAGAAGATTCTCCAGGCGATAGCTTGTCTTCCAAGACATTAGCTATATGAGAAACGGGTTTGGTCTCTCGCTGATTCTCACTCTTTTGGGCTTGTTGGCCTTTTTTTTTTGCAGATCCAAACTAAGGAAATGTTTTTGAGATTCAGAATCGAAACTCTTCTCCTCGGGCTAACTGTAGGCAGAATTTTCCTCTGTAGTTCCTCTCTGTAATGCAGTTTTTTTTTTTTTTTTGGGACAAGTTGTTGACAGAACTTAACTACACTCGTGCCAGGGTTTCGTGTCTTATTTTGAAATGTGACTGGCACGAGAGCTGTTTCTCATTATACATAAGCAACCAACAAGCATATATAAAAAAGAAGCTTATGGCTTAGTTTTTATTTGACCATCAAGTCCAGTGCCATTAGTGTTCTAAGTATTTAGGAAACGCAATATTTGTGTAATCAATAGTACAACTTGAAGGAAGTCTTTGTCAAATAAGATTTTCGATCATTAACTCTTCATCCATTTTGAAATTTTTTTATTTGCATTGTCTTTTGCTTTTTGATCAAATTTAATACAGAATAAGGCATTTTAGTCCTAAGAAAAATGCAGTTTGTTTGACCCTCTTTATTGGGTTTTCTTTTTTTTTTTGATAAATCTGTTGGATGTTTTTCTTTAGCATAGTGGAACCTGTTTATTATGTACACAGTTTGCCTGAGATGTCACTCGTCACTCGGATTAAATGGAAAAACACAGCAAATTATCTCTAAAGCCCATCCAAGTTTATTTGAGACCCAAAGCCCAACATGAGCTTTAAATCAGTCTCGCTCGGGCGTTTTTGGTCCTACGTTTGGGCGTTCCACATCGGAAGACTGGGAGTAAGTAGCAGCAGAAGTGGCATTATAAATAAATGTCTCGTTCCTCCCTTTAAAACCACGCAGCCATGTGGTGAGCACAAAGCGAACTATTCTTTCGCCTTTTACTAAAGAATACCGTGTGCTCTCCATGCCAAGTGGCATACGCCTATTTTTGGAGGGTTCCACTTTTGTGTGGGCCCAACAACTTCTAGTAAAAAAATTAGCCTAGCTTAGGTTTGATTCTAAACCGGCTGTGGTTAACGTTTTGTCCTTCGTATGAATTCAATTTTGGTGGGCTATATACAAATTTGCCAGTGTGCTTCTTAACTAATTATTTCTTTGATAAAAAAAAACTGATTATTTCATGTTGACAGAAAAAAAACTAATTATTTCATAAAATTGAAATGCATTAACTTGATTTATATTTATTTGTACTAGTATAATTTTTTTGTTTTACCAATGTGATTTTTTTTTTTTTTTTTTTTACAATTTTTCACTAAAATCGTTTGATTACTTATATTTTCAAAATATGTTTAGCGCACGGTCTACAATAAACAAACGAGGTCACTTTGTCCCTATGTTTAGTTGGGCCTAAAATAAAACTTTTTGGGTCTATTATATTTAAGGTACACATAAATGGGCTTTTTAAAAACAATGTCAGTGTCTTCTTTCTGTTAACTGTTTAGCTCATCTTCCCCAAAAACGAAGCAAAAAGATGAGTTTGATCCTCAGATTCAGGCGACACTTATCAATCAGGTCACCACTCGTTTCTCGCATCGCCGATCGCCGGAGTTTCGTGAAACCGGCGAGACAATCAGATGAGGAAGAAGAAATGGATCAGAGGAAGCTCCCAACGGATTACGATCCCGCGACTTTCTATCCTACGGAGCAACGTAGCCCACCAACGGAACGCGTGTTCAGACTCCTCGACGAGATCTCGTCTCTCACGTTATCAGAAGTCTCAGATCTCGGCGCGATCCTGATGAAGAAGAAAGGAATCACCGTGGTACCAAACGTCGCCGTTACGATGGTTCAGGGACAAAGCGTTGGTGTTAGTGAAGAAGCTAATGCTTGAATGAATCTTTGCTTCTTTTAAAGATGTTTAATCAGATAAAAGTTTATTACATTGGCTAAAATAATCAGATGTTTGGGAACTGGTTTGTTCTAAACTTCTAATGTTCTTAACTCTGTTTCAGTCTTACTGGCTTTGTCTCCTCAAAACTTATTTTGATCTCGAGTCTTAACTGTTTTCTATTTAAATTAATTGACTAATAACATGAGAATTTGAGGTTTGACCCAAAAAAAACATGAGAATTTGAGAAAATAATAAACAAAAAAATCTTCTAAAATCCCTACAAAGTCTTGAAACGAAGGAGAGGGGCTTCATATAAAGCCCATTATTTCACTTTATTCATGTGGTATTTGATGGGCATATTTGGGATTCAAGTCAAGTCCATTAAGATGGAATTATATTCTGTAACCGAGCTTGATGTGACACCATAAATGTAATGTTGCTTGCTTACATTTAGCAGCCTGACCAATAATTTACATGGAATCATATATAATGGATTTTACTGAAACATGTATGAATATGTGAGACAGCATCTTGAATAGGCCTTAGGTTCCATGATGTTGCTATATTCCATCTGTTTTCTAAAGGTTGTCATTTTGAAAATTTGTTTCTTGTTACCCAAAAAATGCATTTTAAAATTTTAATAAAAGATTGTTCAATATATATATATATATATATATATATATATATATATATATTTAACTTTAAATCTGGATTGTCAAAATATTTCAATTTAACATATGAATTTAATTATTAACTAAATAAATATTTTACTAATCTGTGTGAGGGTGTCAAAATGACACTTTGTAAACATATGGAATATTATGTTTTTCTTCACCTTTTTCTACTAATGTTGATTTGATTAGCCGTGACAAAATCAAAGGACCTAACTAGACTCATTGAATATCTCACGAGGACTAAAAACTAAAGAGAATTAAAAGCTGAAAACAGCAAGGATTCAAAGTAAATATTAAAGTATTTTAAAAGTAAGAAATAAAAACAGTGCAGATAATACAAAACTGCTAGGCTGTGTGTAGACCCAATATGGAGGGATGGGGATTAAGCTTTGTACATATTTACGTGTCCATTTTGGAATTGGACTGGTTCTTGATTTGAAGTCATGAGATCAGATCTCTATCAATGGGACCGTTTCTTCATACATGTTGGTCCGTGTCACATGTGTGGTTTGTGTTTGTGTACGTATCTTATATTTATAAATATACGTATACGGTGTTAATGTAATATGTCTACGCAAGTCAAAACATAAACCTGCTTGCATATATCACCAACCAATAAAGCAATATGTTACTTAACTTAGTGTGAAAGAAAGAAATGCAACATATCATAACTATTATATAGTCAAACATGCATAATAAGACTTTTTACATTAAAATCATCCTATCATTGTTAATTAGTCTTATGAATATTAGAGTTAGGTTGAATTGCGAGTAGCTGTTGAGTTGGCCTACGCTGCTGAGTTCAAAAGTCAGTCAATAGACAATAGTCACTATAACCTTTTATATTTATTGGTTGCTATTTCTATCATCTTTATTCTTTAGGCAGTTTAGTACTAATACTTTAAACGATATAACGTGCCTTATAACAATGTCACACGTATATTAAAGAGAATATTACGCTCAGAGGCACATTTAAGTTTCTATTAACAGAAAAGAGCACTTGTTGCTACACAAACACTTTATACTAACAGCTTCACATTAATCATAGAACCCTCGTTCATTCCTAACAATCTCGTCGAGGAATGAAACCATAATAAAAGCGGGAAACAACGCCAACCGTTCATTTTATTTTCATCTCAACGGCCCACGAACAATAACGTGTAATGGACAAGACATTTATCTGTCTAATATTCTGACCATTGGATATTCTTTTAAGTTATGCAACTGACAGTCCAGATTAACTTTGTTTTAATAAAGCTCCCCTCCTTTTCTCCGTCTTCTTCATTTGTAGGAAAAAAACGTTTTTTTCCAGAACACAGTTCACTTTAGCTCCCCAGATTAGTGCAGCATAGAAGAGGTATGGTTTCGACTTATCCATCAGTTGAGACACAACGTAAGTCTTATAAGAGATTACCTTGTGGGACTAATTTGTTTTAATAACAAAACGCAGGTGCTTATGACGGACCACTGTATGGTAATCCCTAGAGAGTGGGCATCCGAGAACTCTCTTTGGACTTTTGTTATAGACAAGAAGAAGATGTCTAGGATTGTACCTGTCCGCCCTGGGATACCCTTGCATGAATTACAGAACAATGTCGCGAAGGAGTTCTTTACCTTGACGCATCCCGCTCCAAATCCTGTCTTGAGTTACTGGCCTCCTAACACCAAAGAGCTTGCCACCGGTCTTACCACACCACCGGTGGTACTGACCAACGACGGAGGTGTCTCCTACTTCTTCCATCACTTAGCAGCTCACCCGACCATGAATCTTTTTGTAACTTTTGGGCCAACCGTAGACAAACCGCCTTCAAGCCAAGTTAGCGACAATCCATTTCTCTTCTCCACCCCTAACCAACCAATAAGGTCCGATTTCAACACCCTCCGCCCCCCTTCCACCGCTTCATCGAGAATGCCAAGTTTCTCACTTTTTGATGACGATGAACTCCAACAAGGCATGTCCTTTTCCCCTTCTAATGTTAACCATCGTTTACATTCTGCCCCCACATGTCGTACTGCAACTGAACCTTCCAAACCCAACCGAGTCTCCATTCAAGACGAAACTCTTTCATGTGGTGATGAGATGCTAGAAGAAATGTTCAAGGAGGATCCTGACAACATCCCTGATTCATGGCTATTAGACGATGAAGAAGAGACTTTATCTGAAGGTTCCCAACCTCCAGACATTGAGGTACCAGTTCGTGGTTATGATCACGAATTTTGGGACCCTTTGTTAGAGGAAACACTTGGGGGGTCTGATGCAGCTGAGATCATGGCCGGGATTCATGTCCCTAAAACAGCCCCTCAAACCTACCAGTGTACTACCGGCGGGGTGTTTGATCATACTGTCCGTTTATCTGGCAAAGATGATACAGATTGGAAGAAAGACCTAGACTTTCTAGGTGTACACCAGAGAGAAAGTACACGTGGACAAACTAGCTCGGGGCATACGCGTACATCACCAACTGTACACCCATCAACAATACCGTCTGTACAGTTCAAATCACCGTACACGCGTACAGCTGGCAGAGATTCGTCTGCATGTACATCACCCCCACTGCAAGGTGCTGCTAACCACCCGACTCCTGCAACCCCTCCACCGCTAGAGACTAGACCTCTATCTGAAATCAGCGATGAGGAGTTTGATATCCCCCCTCTCTTTGATGACATATCCTACGAGGCTGACGATGTTCCAGATCTTAACTTAGATGACTCTGACGGCGAACCTACCGTGGGTAAACTCTATGCAACGAAAAAAGACTGTCAAATTGGGTTAGCAATCTATGCTATCAAGAATCGCTTCCACTTCAGACAAACCCGAACTAAAAGGGACTCTTTTGTTCTTAGTTGCCACGATACCCGATGTGATTGGCGAATATTTGCCAAAGAACTCACCACGTGTGGTTATTACACTATCAAGAAAGCACAGCTCCATCACAGCTGTCCTTTGGACCAGCGTGATCAATATAAGAGGAGGGCGACGTCAAGAGTTATCGCTCATATTTACCGCTCTCGTTATGGTGTACCCAACGAGGGGCCTAAAGCTGCTCAGCTCCAGCAGCTTGTACTGGAGGACCTGCGCGTCTCTGCTTCATACATGAAATGTCACAGGGCAAAAGAACAAGCTGTAGATGTCACCGTCGGTAAAGCAGAGGATTCATACCGCAACCTTGCTGCATACTTTGAGAGACTAAAACAAACCAATCCCGGTACTGTAACTGCTATCGAAACGGAACTTGATGAATTCGGTGAATCACGATTTCTCTATGCTTTCTTATCTTTTGGTGCTTCTATACAAGGCTTCCGTCGTGTTCGCCCTGTCCTTGTCATTGATGGCACGCATCTGTCTGGAAAATACAAAGGGGTCCTCCTCACCGCTAGTGGTCAAGATGCCAATTTTCAAGTATTTCCTCTTGCTTTTGCTGTTGTTGATGGCGAGACAGACAGTTCTTGGCTCTGGTTTCTTACGAAGGTTGAAAGGATTATAGCCGACTCCAACGCTCTGACTATCATCTCCGATCGTCATATCTCCCTTCTCAAAGCTAAGCAAATTGTTTTTCCTAAGTCTCACCATGGTGCATGTATCGTTCACATCATGAGGAATGTTGTTTCCCGTTACAAGAGCAAAGGGCTGGCCAAACTTGTTTGTGCTGCTGCATTCTCTTTCAAACGCAGAGATTTTGATGATAATTTTGGCAAAATCAGGCAATCAAATGCTGCTTGTGCCAAATATCTTGAAGACATCGGCACATCAAAATGGTCAAGGACATACTTCCCAGGTAACAGATACAACCTCCTCACAAGCAACGTTGCAGAGCAACTCAACAATGCTTTCTCCCAATCCAGGGCCTCACCCATAGTTGAGCTTTTCATGTTTATTCAACGTATGTTGACGCGTTGGTTTTCTGCCCGAAGAACCAAATCATCAAAACATAGGGGTCTTGTAACACCCGAGGTCGCTCTTGTTATGGACACACACATCAGGCTTACAAAAGGCAGTAAAATCTCCAACATCACTGACTGGAGCTATCAAGTCAAGGGGGTTTTTGGACATCCTTACACTGTTTCATTGGACAACAAAATTTGCTCCTGCCAAGTCTTTCAAAAACTTAAAATACCATGCGGTCATGCACTACTTGTGTCTGACTCTGTGGGTCTCCCACATGTCCAACTTGTTGGAGATTGCTACAAAACCCAGACATGGAGGGACATCTACTCTGGTGTCATCTTCCCGGAGGCGCCCTTTGGTGAGATCCCAATCCCTGCTGCAATTTCCAACCTTAACCTACTGCCTCCTAATACTCGTCGCCCTTCTGGTCGTCCTAAGGACAAGCGTATCGCTTCCACTGGTGAAATCCAGGCAAGGACATACAACAACCCCAACTCATTCACAAATTTTTCTTTCACACGCAGGTTGAATACAGCAATTTCTTTATTCATTTGCAGGCACCTAAGAAAACAAAACTCAACAAGTGTGGCCGTTGTGGGATCTCGGGTCATAACAGGACCAACTGCAAAGTCCCCATCTGATCCAATGGTGAATTTTATATCCACATGAATTTTCATGTGGATAGGGTCTTCATCTTCAAACAACTCCTTTTGTTTTTTTTTTGTTGACTTATTGTCGTGTAAAACCTCCACACGAAACTTGTTAAGGATGTTTTGGCTGTTTGGGTGAAGTTTCCATTTTCCAATCTTACACATCATGTTTAAACAACACCATCGTTAAATGGAAAAAACCAAACTCATTGTACACATGTACATTTGCTAAATTCAATTACAAACGAAAACAAACAGAATGGAATACATAGTTGTACATGTCCTATTTTCGTGTACACGTGTACCAGAATAACCATGCTCACTTTCACAACAATTCGAGTAATAACCTATTAAAAAGCCCATTTACTGAATACCCGACCCACATTTAACCTACCCGTCTCTTTAAAAGGGATCTTCCACAAATCGGGGATACTTTTAGGGTTCCTGGTTTCTTCATTTTGTTGCTCGACACAGGCAAATACCTACATTTTTAATTTAGAAACCATTCTAAATATGGACTTCTCCGCCGAGTCGTCCTCCCCAAAGCGAGCAATTGGAGGTGTGCCCACCCACTGTTGGTGTGGTTACAAGGTTGACATCTTTGTCTCCAAAACGAGGAAGAATCCATTTAGGAGGTTCTACAGGTGTGTCGTTGCAATGCAGGTATGTCCCTTTTCTGGAAACAGGTTCTCTCTTCAACTGCTCAGTTCATCATATATGCTCCGCTAATTATTAATTTATTTTAAAGAGGCCCACCGAGAGTCATCTTTTCAAATGGGTAGATGAAGCTGTTACAGATGAGATAAGGAAAGTTGATGCAAAACATGATGAACTTCAAAGCACTGTCAACCATCTATCCCAGAGTTTGAAGGACCACTTGGATGTTCGCGATGTATCAATTGATCGGATACAAGTTGAACTCAACCTCAATAACACCATCGAGACATTGCTACAAACCTATGATATGCTCTGGTTTTATGGGAAGGGTTGTCCGCACTGACCTTATGAGCGGTTTATCTCTTAACTTAAGTTTGCTTAAGTTTGCTTTGTTATTGAAATCGGCAACCAATGTCTGTGTAATCTTATGTATTTTTATGTCAACGCTTTAAGTTTCATATGTATGCAGTAAAAACCCATCTTAATTGCTTCTAAGTTTTGGGTTACCGTTAATTTATGTTTTATGTTTAAGAATCACACATGTACACCGTTAAGTATAAAGTACACGCCGAAGACAACCAACTTTTAAATCTAAACATTCCACATGCTTCTTATAAACCACGTTTATCTAAAATATTAAAGGTCCGCATGCCTTAAGTTAACAAAAAAGGTCTACATGCCTCATAACATTGCAAATTACAGAAAATGACTTCCCAGAAAATATGTCCACACGCCTCTACTTTTTAAACCCCCAACATTAGCTTAGATACAAAGGTAGAACCCAAGTCCTGTAGATCTCCATTGCATACTGTTTTCGGAAGTTGTCCACCAACTCATCCGTTAGTCCTCCCATCGTAGGGTTCTGGTTCCCTGTCGCATGCATCTCCATAAACTTAACAGCCACTGGTCCACAATCTCCACTTCTAATATTCTCGTACAGACCATCTAGCCTCTTAACTTTGAATGGTGCCGGCCCATCCAATGCACCTGCAGGACAAACCTTCCGAGCAATGTAAGGCAACATTCTCGCCAATGGCTCCATCAAAGAAGCCACTTCAGCCAAATTCTTAAGCCGTGGATTTGGGTCCAACACGATGATGCTCCGATCCGACAATCTTATCCTCAATCCAACCCAGTGGTAACCTTCCCAAATCATTGGTGCATACAGCGTGTCTACATCTACACCCCATCTCTTTTTCTCCATAGTGAGGTATTTGGTTATCTGTTCATTAACCACCACACGACTCTTTGTCTTAGCCGCCTTCAAAGCTCTGCAAGTTTTCCCTTGGACGTGTGCGGTGAACCATGGTGCCACAAACATTGCCCCTCCGCCGCAGGGCCTCCTCTCCATGCATGCACTCTATGTATTCCATCAGCACAGCCATATGCTTTAAACCCAACAAAAACAGCAAAAACATTAATAACCCACACTTATAAGTATAGTTCATCCCCCTGTTTATACCCCAAAAAAACATACCGTACTAGTAACCCAGTTCTGCGATTTCCCAAGGTTTAGGAAGAACTGGTTATCTAAATCATTTCCCTGCGCATTTACGTGCATCCTGCAAACAAAAAAAATACTTATTAACAACCATTGCAGTTTCCTTTACTATACTAACCTCATTAGTATCGAACTCACACTGTGGGGTTCGCACTCAACACTTTCTCGAAGAAAGGATAATCGCAGTCTTCATATATGGGGACTATGTCTGCAGCTTTATATTGATCTTTTGCCATAAGCAACGCAGCCAACTGCTCTTCCTCTTCACCCGGTTTATGAATCACACTCCTAGGTGTTGAAGAATCACTAACCTCTTCTACAACTCTCTCGGGTGTTACTCGTAACTCTTCTTCAGTAGTCTCCCCTGTAGATTCCATTTCCTTCGCCACATCATCAACCTACAATGTCCCCCACAATTACCACCATTTCAAACATGTGAGCCCAACAAACAGTCCTCACCTCTTTCATCTCTTCCGGCGGACATATGTCTTTTCCTTCTTCATCCACATTAGTCCTTACCTGGAGGAAAATACAAACAGGGCTAGATCGTTACTTTTGGCCCTCGAAATTTTACCCAGTGTACACCAGCATTTATACATCCCTTTTAAACGTACACTCTTTAATTATACACTTGTTTATGGATTTTGTTCAGTGTACATTAATCCTTACCTCACCCACACCCTGCGCGGTAGCCTCTTTCTCACCCTACACTCACACCCAAAATCACCATGCATTTAAAACATCGACCACAAATCACCATGCATTTCATAGAAAGAATTCATCACCTCGTCGTTTTTCTTCGCATCACTTATCCCTCCACTGACTTTCGCCGTTTCAGTCATCCCCTGTAACTAAGGTGCACGTTAATTAAACCCTCTACACATAACATATGTAAGCTCTTTAATAAAAAAAACTGACAAAACATCTCACTCACATCACCGAATTCACCCACATTCTCCAGTGCCAAATCCGCTCCCTCAGATACTAGCCCGCTATGTACCTGCCAATTTCAATGGTGTTGAAACGTTACTAGGTGTACCCAATGATACAATGTACACATGTACACTTTCCAAAATTAGTGTACCCCAAAAAAATAATAATCAAATAATAATCCAAAAAAATTTCATCACCTCCTTCCTTTCTCTCGATTCACTCATGCCATCCCCTTCTTCCACCGTTCCAGTTCTATCCTGAAACTTAAACAAATTTTTACATGAACATCTATACATATCATACGAAAGTACATAATTGACATAAACCACTCTCTTACAATCTCCAATCCAACCAAATCATTCTGAACTAATTCGTTCCCTCTGCCAGCTTCTCCCCATGTTCCTGTAAGTTTTTTTGTGTACACAAGTTAGTCCCGTGTACACCCCTATCGGCAGTGTACACGCTCAGTCAAAACAGAACACAAACCATTTCCCTCTCCCTTGTCACTTCAAGCCCAGAACACTCCATAGCATCTACATCATCGACCCCCCCCCCCCGCCTTGGGGGTAAGTTCCCTATTTATTGCGACACTTACTAATTCACATTCTTAAACCAAAACAGCAATAACAACTTTTTTGCACAACCCTTACCGCGGACGTATCCATCGTATTCTTCTCCGGTGAATCTTCATTCTCAGATACACCTTCTCCCACACCGTCTGTTCCGACACAAACCTGATAACAAAAAAAACATTAAAACTGCGAACAAACAATTAAAGGACAATATATGAACTTTACCTCCTCATTTTGAACCACCCCCTCGCTCGTTTTTCTTCCTCTTTCATTTGCATGCATTAGTACATTCCCAACAAACATAAAACCCTCCAATTAGTCTCCTCCAACACAACGAACTTTGGATGTCAAACACATTCATACCTCACCCTCCCCGAGACGCCCTGCTTCTGTTACAACTGCGTTAACCAAAACACCCAATCTCCCCATCTCCTGTTATACAATTGCCTTTATCATTAAGACATTTAACCCAAATCTGGTATATCGACGCATTTTATACACCTTACATTTATGTTAAGTCCATCTGAACTCGCCTTTTCCGGGCTACTTCCAGGACTGCTATCTCCATGTTTCATCTTTACTAGCAAATTAGGAACCTCTTGAGACAAAGTATCATCATCCTTACCAACCTCCATACCTCCCCCACTACGCTCTGCAACCACTCTCGCTTTATCTCGCACGTTCATTCTCAATTTCGTCCCGCTTTTCCATCTTGCACCACAACTTCCCTTCCTCGACATTTTCCATTTCTTAATCTGCTTCTCATGTTTCTCGCACAACTGGCGGAGCCTACCAGCTTCATCACCTAATTTACCGATTTCCTCTTCCATCTTCGCAACTTTCTCTACATCAACACCAACTTGGCGGTTGTAGTACGAGCTCATACGTCTCTGTTTCAAGACAGGTTCTTTGTGCTCCGTCCCCGCGTTTTCTTTCCTTTTCTTTGGCTTCGCAACCTCAGAATACACGTAGAGGGGATCTTCATCGTCACCTCCCCCCCAATGCGACTTACTAAACGCATGTCCTTCCTTCACCAAACGTACCATATAGTCCACCTTCTTGTCATACATCTCATCATCAAATAAGCCCCACCGTTCGGGCTTCTCGCCACTAATCTCTAGCATCGGCTGGACAACTAGCTGCATTTGGTTATCAACCAACCGAAAGGCCAAACAGAAAATTTATGAGCACCAGTTGTACACACTAAACTTCGTACACATGTACACAAAACACATGCCTAAAAAAAATTAATAACTTGTACACTGTAACTTACTCCCATGTCGTGCTCCGCTTTACGTACGTCTGCCAATGTCAGGCCTGCATGATGTGGCAATGTCCTTCCAGTGTAGCTTAACAATGTTACCCCATCATCACCACCCGCCCTACTAAGCAACTGTGGTATCGCCTCAAAAGCAACCAACTGTAACGCCAAAGGGAAACCAACCAGCCTCATCGTCTTCTGCCTTAGCTTCTTACATAAATCACCAGTTGGATCTACACACTTCCCCCACACCTTCGGGCCTGGTATCATCGTGCTTATGGTCCACAGAAATGATTCTCTACCCCAAGGAAATGCCATAAATTCCTTTAGATTTTGAACGAGGTTCACATTCTTCAACCTCGGCTTCTGCTTCTGTGATGTTGCCAACAAAACACCATCCACAATTATAATCAGACACAATCTTAACTTTCGCCACCCAGCCATCTCCCCATCGCCTAAGACCATTGCAACGATCCCTTCAATGGTAATGTCCCTGTCTCCTCCAAGCAGTTTATCCCAATACTCGAAATTTTCTTCCTTCTCTGGAACTTGGTAGTCAATATTGTACCCATCTTCAAATTCCCCACACGGTAAACCAGTTACTTCCCCAAACTCAACCAACGAAAATCGAAAGGGTTTACCACCGAAAACAGGCCACATTTCGTACTTCTTCTTTGTAACAACCTGTCTTGTCAACATCCCATGAACCACTCTCCCCATCAATAACCTCCGAGCAGGTATCTTAAATAGCCCACCAAAACACGACCTCTTCAACCGCTCCATCTCCGCCGTCCCGTCTAAAGCATCTCGAACGGCCAATAGATAGTCTACAGTCGAATAAATGTTCACCCTCTCGCTTGGATAACGGTCCGTAGCAAATAACCTCTCCGGTAGGCCGGCTTTAACGTCCTCCACCTCCGTCGCCTCTGTTTCACCGACACCAAACAACCCACCATTTGTTTCAACAAACAAAACAAACGCATATATAATTCAAGGACCCGGATCTGGAAAAAAAGATTAAATCAGACAACTCACCGTCAACCGCATCTTTACCACGACGACTCCTTCGCCTCGCCATCGTAATCTTCTTCTTCTCTCGCCGGAAACGTCGTCAACAACCGCCGCACTTATTGATACTGTGTCGCACACCCAAAACTTCCAACTCTCACCTCTTTTGTTTTTCTCCACAGTAAAAAGTAAAAAAAAACCCAAATAAATCGATGAAGGGCTTCATCTCAGTTGCCCTAAAAATTCGAAATTCAAAAACGAAACAAGCCCTAACTAAAGCCCACCGGTTTTTTGGCAACAGTTCAGGGACAAGTTAAGTCTTTTCACACAAAAAGTGTCTGTGTAGCAGAATGTGCCTTTTCTTGATATTAAAACATGTAAAGTGCCTTCTAGTGTAATATTCTCTATATTAAATGGATTGGAAGTATGAAACCACGATAGGTTTCTACATCTAATAAAAAAAATTATAGAGTTTATCATTAAAGAATAGCCATAATCTGTCAAGCCGCCATTGTAATTAATTGATTTCAACAAAAGATAACGGAGCTATAAGATATTAGACCAAACTAAGAAAAGCTTAGTGGATTTTTAGATAAGCAGCAGCTTCGGCACAATAACATTGACAAAACATCTACGTGAAGCTTTTTAGTATATAATTGTACATAATATGCATAACTTATATTTTACTTAAGTTACTTATGGGTAGTAGTAACTAATCCAATTTAGCTTGAAAACTTCTGTGAGATTTATCCGGATGGATTCATTAATAAGTACTAGTGTATAAACAACATGAATGATGCCACGTTTTCACTGCGGTTAAATACATACTTTATACATGCTAAAATATAAATACTTAAATAGAATGGTTTTTTTTTGTAACTTAAATAATATGGTTTATAAGTTGTAAATAAAGTTTTGAAGTAATGATATCTTGTGTAGTCTTTGAGTTATAAAGTAATCGTGCTCCGATGCACGTCCCACTATTATGTTGTTTAAGAACCTAATTATTTTATGTACCATTTAACGTATTTTATATTATAGTAGGCATAATTTGGTAAAACAATGAAATGATAATGTTGTACACATGAACTGTTAAACTTGTTTCCTTAAACGCTAGAGAAAAATAACATACATATATAAGCGATTAGTTTCTTGTAGTTACTTTTTTATAACGTGTTCTTGTAGTTACTATTTATATAGATTGGTGAATCAATATATTATTTACTATACTGATCACTGAAACAAAGAGACGAAGTGGAAACATCTTTCTTAGGAAAATGATGAAATGTATCTGAGTTTGATCGGGAGCCTATATAGTATATGCCACTAAGGGAGAGAGATAAAGATATTATATAAACAAAAGAAGAAGAAAAATAAGATATAAGGAATAATAAAAAATATATGTAGCAAGGAGACAGAAATGGTGGTATAGAGAATAGCGAGTCATAATCGGCCAACGCCGACCAAAGTCCAAAAGGATATACAAAAGATGACGAAGGGTCCCTCTGAAACACTTCTTGTGTGCATACTTCGATGGCAACTTGTACCAGATTGCTTACGTCTTTCAACAATTAGCTACGTTAGCATATTATCACTATCTAATTAAGAGGTTTTTAAGGTTTTTTGTGTTCACACTATATATAAATATATACTTTAACGACTAATAAGGAGAGAAGAATACTTCAACCAAAATGAAAGGAAAACAATGACATTAAATTAATATTCAAAAACGATTTTTAATACCGTGTCTACACTATTTTTTACCATACATAAATTTTCTTTTTTCGTATATGTATAGAGAGATTAAAGAAAAAAAGATTATAAATTCATGTTGCTGTGTAGTAAAAAAAAGAGTCTGGATCTCTAGTAAAAAGTCAATCAATGAGTAAAGAAAACATATCATTCAGGGGCGTCATTATCATTCCATTTAAATGGGTTGCTACAGTGATATGAGTTCACCTATTTTTCAATGTTTGGTTAAAATAAATCAAACTGGTACTGAAAAAAGTGTTCCACGATCACTTTAGTGTAGCAAGATATCAAATAAATCAAACATGTATTGTTGAAAATGTCATGTGTACTCACTCAACATGGACTCATGGTCATCGATCAATGATCATTGAATATGACGAGAGGCCTGCGTATTTGATTTAATTTCCTTGTTGCTTAAAATAAATATATTGACATCATTATCATGGAAGACAGGAAGGGTTATTATGGAAGAGAAATAGACGTATAGAGCTATATGTGTCAATAAGGTCTGAGTTGACCATGCTACAGGAGAACAAAACATTTCGTAACGAGTATCAATTAATTTGACGATGATGATATAAGATAATGTCTACTCCAGAACGTAACATGTGAATCTGAAATAACCATTCAATAACGATTGTTGACTGTAAGACAATAACTCCCATGACTTGTATTGATTTTATTTGAGAAAATAAGACATTAACCAAATTGACGTGCCCTACCACGAGAATGTAATGTCAGTCTGATAATTTGTTTTTTAGGTTGAGAGGTGCATAATTTCACTCCTGATTTTCAGTATTTTGGCTAGCTACTGAGGACACCAATATATATATCACAATTTATAAATTATCGTGCTGTCAAAACCGAAACTGAGATTTTAGAGATTTATCCAAAGTATAAAATTTTATCTAATTTTTTAAAAATATTCGTTTTTAAACAAAATTTTAATATAAAATTTATTAAGATACAATACTATTTTGGTAACTTGAAAGTTCAAAAACATTTACTTTATTTAAAAAAATTATATAAATAAATTATAACTATTAAAACTGATTTTTATCATTTTGTACTTTACATTTAGCATTTTATTTATTAGTATATATAAAAGTATTTTTTAAGGAGCTTCGAAAAATAGGAATCCTATTAAAAAGTTTCAAGAGCTTGGAGTCAAATCCAGCTCTTCGCGCAGTTCTACCAAGAATAAATACTTATAAATACAAATCATATAGCTAACCATAACCACAACCTGTAAAATGTTCATGCAAACCAGGCCCATTAAGCATATATCACCAATTACAAAATTACACGTCGAAACAATACGGACCTCTCTCCTCACGAGTTCACGAGTAGTAGTATCCAAACAAAATGTACAGCTTGTACCCATGCAACCTCTACGTAATTACGTTTACCTCTACTACTACCACTGCTTATTGCTAACTTGCTTATCGTGCTTCAGCGCATGTTAGTCACAAATACATAAAAAACTCAAAACGTCAAAGCCCAATGTAATAACCTTCCCTGTCTCGATTCGAACAGTCCCGTTTTCCCGGGCAAAACGGAAACTGTAACAGTCTCTGTTTCGTTCTTCAACAACACCTTTTTTGTATACAAAAATGAAAAAAATAATAATATTAGTCTTACAGTTCTCTCTGCTTTCTCGTGTTTATATATCAAAACAAATGAATGTGCTAAAAGCCTCACTTACTCTCCTCTCCACACAAACTAATCAAGAATCCATTTTTTGACCTCTCTCACTTCTTCTTACCTTCTTCTCTCACTCATATCCCGGCGAGTTTCCACCGGTTATGTTGATGGAATGAGCAGCCGCCGTCTTTGCCTTTTGCTGCGAGGATATGGATTTGTTCTGCGGAGAGGACTCATCCGAAGTGTTTTCCGGTGAATCAACGGCTGATATCTCGTCGGAGGAAGTTGGTTCTTGGCCGGAAGATTCAATAGCGAGCTGTATAGAGGACGAGAGACACTTTGTTCCAGGACTTGACTATCTCTCTAGGTTCCACTCTCAGTCTCTTGATGCTTCTGCTCGTGAAGAGTCTGTCTCATGGATACTCAAGGCAAGGGTTTTAACTTTTCTCTCTATCTAATCAACTTATTTTTCCGGTAAGTGGATGCTAAAATACGCCGGTCAAGTCGTTTAGACCATGATTAATCCCGGTCTTTTAGGATGAAGTTCTAAACTTGTGTTTTTTTTTTGTTTTTACATTTTTCGGATAAGAAACGTTTTTTAAATAAAAGACGGTTTTTAGATTTTTTTAATTCAAAACTAAGATACGTATCTTAGCGAAGCTAAGAACCCCAACTAAGGTTAGAGCATGAATAACCCTGGTTCTTACCAGGGTTCTTAGTGGTAGGATCCACTTTTTCTTAAAAAACTCAGTTCTTAAAACTCTTCTGCAAGAACTGGTTCTTGGGAAGTTTTTGTACTGTTCACGGATCCCACTGACACATGGCGGCCTGTGAATAGTTCATTTTTTTTTTCTTAAAACAGAAAAAAAGGAAAAAGAAAAAAAAGTACCTCCCCGTATGTTTAGCCCCGGCTCTTAGGGTTAAACATGCAGAGATGGCATTTTTGACACTGTGCTAGTGTTTGGTTACAGGTACAAGCGTATTACAAGTTTCAGCCTTTAACGGCGTACCTCGCCGTTAACTATATGGATCGGTTTCTCTACGCTCGCCGATTACCGGTAAAAGCTTATAAACGTCAACGTTAATATAATATTCTCTCTGTTTATGATCCTTTCGATATGACAAAAAAAAGTCACTGGTTTTCACCTTTTTAAATGGGATCTATTGACTTTAATCAGAGATTAGAAAACGACTTTGGTGTATAAAAATTTATGTTACTTATGAAAATTAATGGGATTTGTAAAATTAATGAATAAAAGATGTAAATGGAGATATTGATAGAACAGGAAGCCAAGGAGCGGGATGTGGGAGATTATTTAATTATTTATTTATAAATGATTTTTTTCTTATTATTTAACATTATTTTTTTCCTAATAATAATATTATCATATTTTTGCAGTAAACTTTACACTCCATATATCTGCTTTATATTATGGTGCTAAAACGCTCCTCTACTATATTAATATTTTAGATTAATCAATCATGATTTATCAAATCAGCTTTCTTGAACAGGAAACGAGTGGTTGGCCAATGCAGCTTTTAGCAGTGGCATGCTTGTCTTTAGCTGCCAAGATGGAGGAAGTTCTTGTTCCTTGTCTTTTTGATTTCCAGGTAATTTCGGTTCTATTCTAAACATTCTTTTTAGATTCTTGATTAGCTCCAGTACATTTACTTTGTGTCTTTTTGCTTGTATGTAGGTTGAAGGAGTGAAGTATTTATTTGAAGCAAAAACGATACAAAGAATGGAACTTCTTGTTCTGAGTGTGTTAGACTGGAGACTAAGATCTGTTACACCCTTCAGTTTCCTCAGCTTCTTTGCTTACAAGATCGATCCTCTAGGAACCTCTCTTGGGTTCTTTCTCTCGCATGCGACAAAGATTATACTCTCCAACATTAAAGGTAATGTAATGCTGTGTATAATCCATATCATACGTACACTGGTTTGTGTCTAACAAAATAAATGCATATTGCACAGAAGCAAGCTTTCTTGAGTACGGGCCATCGAGCATAGCTGCAGCTGCGATTCTCTGTGTAGCCAACGAGCTACCTTATCTATCCTCTGTTGTAAATCCCCACGAGAGCCCTGAGACTTGGTGTGACGGATTAAGCAAAGTAAGTTGGACTGATAATGTTTTTGATTAATACATTTTATTTCTTTTTATGATATTAAAAAAATATTACATTTCATGGATCTTTCAGGAGAAGATAGTGAGATGCTACAAGCTAATGAAAGCCATGGCGATAGAGAATAACAGGAGAAACTCACCAAAAGTGATAGCAAAGCTTAGAGTGAGCTTAAGAGCAGCGTCCACATTGATGATGCCTAGTCAAGAACCCTCTTTCTCACCATCATCATCATCATCATCATCATCATCATCATCATCATCAACATCATCATCATCATCCTTATCTTCTCCATGTAAAAGAAGGAAACTAAGTGGCTACTCATGGGTTTAACATGAAGTACATAGTTAATGATAATAAGTGAAAGATTCTAAGAAACAAGGTTTTAATTAAATTAAAGCAGTAATTAGTGGGTAAAGATTTGGGTTAGTTGGGAGGGACAATGCTCATCATTAATGACTTTGCAGATTCCCAATGAGAAGAAAAGTAAGTGAGTGTAATAAACACACGTGTGAGAAGAGAAGATCATGAGTGCGTGAGAATGCATTACAGTAACAGTTGTGGAAGATCTTTGAGTGAAGGTTTGAATTTCAGACAGAGCCTTTGTCTTAATGGGTCGCAGAAGTCGTGGGCCCCAAGCTTCTTTGGGTAGTTGCGAGTATATATATGTTTTTTTTTTTCTTTTGGTAAGTGATGATATTTTTTATTCCTTGTGTGCGAGTGCGAATGCGAGTGCTGGAGGCGTGTGTCGCACGTGTTTGCTTTTTTTTTCTCTTCAAAATTTTTTTTTTGGCGGGAAGTTATGGGGTTTGATTTACATGTTACACTCCCTATGCATGCGTGTAAGGCGTCACGTGTGTATATTTATATGGTTTGTTTTTTTTTTCGTTATAATTGAAATTTTCTTCGATCTTTTTTTTTGAAAAGAAAATATGTAAGATATGAAGCTAATTAATGAAGCAAGTAATCATGGTCGTAGAGGACTTGCAGACATTGTTTTTTTATACGAGTGGTGTGGCCTTGTGTGGAGCATAAACCATGTGAACCTATGAGTTTGTGAATCGAGTTATATTTATTTTACTGGACGATAACGTATGAGACAAAAGTCTATTTGATTTACTTTAATCTAAGACCAAAAGAAAAAAAAGATTATTTGATGTTCAGAGAATGAGTGAGTTCCCACGCAGCCTTCATCAAATGTAATCCCTGAAACACATTTTTGTAGAAAAAGGTTCTCATCTTAGTAATCTTTGTATTTACCAATTTTAACAGCAGTAAAGAAAAAGATGTCAAAACATTCATTTCTTTCTAGGTTTAATACTTTTGGTGTAGATGAACAATTAATTGGAGCAGTAGCAAACATGTGATCTTGATCTGTCTCCATGTCAGAGAGAGTGGTCTCACCAAGACACCATAACGTAGCAACACCGTTTCCTCTCTTGAACCCCTCAAACACTAGCCACACAAATACCAAGTTTCTGCATCTATCTATATGCACGAATCTACAAGTAGACATGAAATGAGAAGTGAAAGAAAAGTCAAAACTTAATTTACTGCAAAACAAAACATTTATAAGGTAGTATGTTTTTAATCTTATAACCAAGTTATTTTAGTTTGTTCCGACAGATGTGAACCCTACCTACTTCGAGATATTGTCTCTATCTGCTTACATTCTAATCAATTAGTGAGCATTAGTTTTTCGTCTACCAATAAATTAATCACGCGTTTCATAAACTAATCTCATCACTTCTTTACTTCTCTATCGGATTTAACAACGTAATCTACTTTCTATGCCCTCATGACGCTCCCCTTCTCTTTATTCATTATTTTAGTTTACATCATTTTTCAACCATACTCTGATGTTGACATCATTGTATACATTCACATCCGTATATAAATTATTGAACATGCACTGTGATCAAACTATTCCACTGAGAAGTACGTAACGATTTGTGTTACTACTTTTACTCAGTATTACTATTCATTAACTTTTTCTAGTAAAAGTTGCCATGATTTTTTGAAATTCATGAATATATAAATGGTATGGTGTAAGAGCATCAATATGACATAACAAGCTGAGGACGAACCATACTGACTTATATAAGGGAATACGTACATATTTACAAGAATGAGAAAGAATAGAAGCTTCACGCACTAATCTATCATGAAGCAAAAGTAAAGAGTGATTATACAATGTGGTTGTTAGGTGATTAGCATCTGCTAATTGCTATAAATTAATTATGACAGCACACCCATTTGGAAATATCAAGCATTGCGATTACCTCCATAATTGTTTATTAATTTTTTTATTTATTCTAATCCTCTTTTGGGTTTTGATTAAGACAGGCAGGGACACAAAGGGACCGAAGCTTATATATCAACATATAAAGAAAATTGTCTTCTAATTACTATCTTAATTATCTTTGTCCTGTTAGTTTGGTACACTCGTTCGCCATTTATTGCATACCTTTTAAATTATCTGCATTAATATTTAGACTCCTTGTTGTGTACATTTCACCAGCACTTAATTAATCAAACCGAACATACATTATTCTAATAATGAAAATAGACAAAATCTGATATGAATGCATTAAAGACAAAATGACATTATATAATGACATGATTTGCATTCATTTTAGTTTAGAGAAAATTAATGGACAAGTTTAATAGCATTCCATTACATATACGCATGTAGGTAAGTGTGTCATGTATATGCGCATGTAGATCATGTGGATATGGGTAGGAGGAATAATCAGAAGACTTAACTTTGTTCTCTACTAGTGTTAAAAGTGAAGGATCCTAGGTCTAGTCCCTCCCATCTATTTATATTTCATATAATTTCTTTAAAATGTAAATATTATTGATAATGATTGTTAAATGTTACAAGTTATTTTCACACACAAAAAATGTGAAAAGTTGTAATAAAATGCTTGAGCTAGAGAAGAAGATACAATATATTCATCAATGAATCAAACTTTGGATGCTTGAAAAGTAGAAAGAAATACAAAGTGGTAAGATAATAGTTAGAAGGAATATTTAAAAAGGAGAAAGCAATGGTGGCATGGCCCGACCCGTAGGGCGTGGGAGAGTGAGTGAACTTGGTTTCTCGAGGGAGCGTCTTGCATTCTGTATTACTTTAGAGACTTTCGTGGGTTTGCTTTTTGTTATTTATGATCACAAACCAAGATTTAGTCACTCTTCCTTATGTGCACTCTCATTCCACACCTTATGATTTCTATAGTGAACATTGACACTTCCTCCTTACCAAAGTCCTTTGTTTCATCATCAATCACTCTTTTCCTAGCTAATCCCACCTATTCATGTTGTTACAATGACACTCGCACGCGTGCGCAACACACACACACACACACACATGTGAATGTGTGAAAGAGAAGCTCAAACTAATTATCATCTTATAACTAAGCATGTTTAGTATTAGAACTTGAATTATAAATCCGACACTAAAAAAAAAATTAATAGTTCAAATTCAGCATTTGTGTTAGTCCACTTTCTACCGGTACTTAAAAATTATACTGGTTTTGATTTGATCCATAAATTAGACTCCATCAACATTTGCCTTGACTTGATCAATAAATTAGACTTCATAGCTCAACATTTGCCATTTAGTTTTGATTATTTTCAATTAATCTAAAGAATGCAATGGAAAAAAGGATGAACTTGAGAGAAAGGAGAGGAGCATAAAAGAAAAGTAAAGAGCATAGTGACTGAAAGTAATAAAGGAATTTTACAGAGACTTCAGCAAAGCGATGAGAAAGTAGAAAGCTGTAAGCAAGACATTAAGAAAGCTCGTTTTTAGTAAAAGAAAGACAAAAAGAAATGTTACACTCTTTTAGATTTGACATTAAAGAAGCTTGTGAATGTCACTGTATCGGAGGCATGTCAATGATACATTGAATTCAATTCACAAATGAAATATTTTATTCCTATAATCACCATCCTAGATAAGATTGCATTGCTTTGATTGGGCTACAACTTGGGACAATAAATCAAACATATATGTACTTGAAAACGACTCGGCCCATCTCGTTAACTATTCATTCTATTTCTACCAACTCAACATGGACTTATGGTCATCATACATGCATTCATACTCATGGTCATCCACAAGAGGATTCGCGTATTTGATTCATTCTCCTTGTTGTATAAAACAAATATATTGATATCATTATCATGCAAACATATAGCTAGACAGACACACAGAGCTATATGCATCAATAAAAGTCCGGGTTCACCATGCTACAAGCAAACAAAACATTTACGAGTACCAATCAATTAATGTGACGATGATGATACAAGATAATGTCTACTGCAGAACATAGCATGCGAATCTGAAATTACCATTCAGTTTTTGTTTTTGTTCAGAGGATTCTAATTTGCTATATACACAAGAAAACACCAACACTCTCTATGTTCTTTGTCATCACCCACACTCAATCTCTGCTACCATTATAAGCAATACATTCACTTATTCAGTATAGTACTCGGCTTTACCCTTTTGCTGTTTTTCCAATGAACAACTCCTTCAGTTGCATCATGTGTCCCTACTGAGTTGCAGCTTCTCTCTCACGTTCTTCAGCTGTGACACCAAAACTATATTAATATCATCTGTGGTGAAATGCAAGGATGTACCATTTTATTAATTTTGGTATTATTGACACTTACCACTTTCTTTATTTGATCATTGGCAGCACGAGTTCCTCCAGTGACACAATCAGAGTGGTAAGGGCTACAAATACGCACATCTTCCATTACCACAATGACTTTTTTATCCCACTTGACACGAAGCCTGGAATGCAGCAGCACATAAACATTCAATTAAAGAGAACAAATGTTCCTGGTTTCGTTGCCCATCAACTGACATATATAAGAGTCTACAGCCATTCGTCATGACCGGTTCTTAATACCTAAACCAAGAAAGTATGCAACATAAGTAGCCTATAACCATCTCGGAGCTGACATAAACAAACTCACCCAATGGTAACATAAAGTATCTGATTACTTTCAATTCTACTCGATCCTTGTAAGAAGACTACAGTAAATACTGAAGCAAGACTAAAGACTACATTGTTGTCACAAAAGTATGCATCTTCAGCAGTAACTAAAGAGAAGTCCTAATGATTCACAGTTCCTCAAACAAGCAACCACTCAAGACCTCGTTTCCATTCGCAAAAGCTGTTAAACATAATCAAAGTAGAATCAACCTAGGCTTTTCTTATCTTCTTGGCACAAGCACTAAACTAAAACCACAAGAAGATTCAAGGAACAATCAGAACCAAAAGATCCTTACGTCTTAGACAAAGCGTCGAAGATCTTCTGCGCCTCTGCGGTAACACCAACACCAATTCTCTCAATTTCCCTGCGTAATAAGTTTCCTCGTAAGGCTCAAATCAATCAAAAACGAGTGAAGTAACTCGACTCAATCACAAAGAGACTACAACAACGAATCACACCTAATAGCGAGTGCCTCTTTCGCTCTGAGTCCATAGAGATTAACGAAACGCTTTTTCTTATTCGAAGCGAGCGGATCTTGTTTGAACTTTCCTACGCACTTGGCCGTGGATATGAAATTCGCCTTCACCGTACGTGTAGTCATCGATTTACCAGTTTCCGGCATCGTTCCCTCTTGTGAAATTTCACAGTCAAGGATTCATAAAACTAAATCTCAAAATAACGAAATAACAGAGAGAGACGAGTAACAGCGAAAGGATATGGAAGATGACGACGTTTGAAATAGCAGAGTCGTATGCCAAGACGATCCCCTTGAACTCGATTCCAGTCGTCAGCTTCACCTCGTACAGCTTCCCCACCTCGTACTCGTCTCCGTTTCCTCCACCTTCGACTTCCGTCTCCGTCGCGCTTGCTGGATTCATGGCGGCGATTCGAACCTCCTCTTCGCGCTCCCGCCGGTGATTGGAAATGTGACGGTTGGAAAGTATCTTCAACTTCGAAAAGTTGTTAGCCGTCAATGGGCCTCCGTTAACAGATATTAAGGCCGTATAAACCTTTTTAAATATCTTTTAATGGGCCTTAGTTAGCTACTATGGAATGGTTCAATTGTATACTTTGGTGCGAGACCAATTACTTTTTCCGGTTTAGGAGCATTCAAGACCATTTACTTTTCCAGTTTAGGAAAATTATTGCAAGCTGATGTTAAGGTGTTATATTCGTTTACAATTTTATGTTAAAATAATAATTATAAAATATTATACGCTTAAATCTTATAATTAATTATAAATATACATCTATATGTATAAAAGTCAGAGCGAATCGGATATTTTTTTTCTAATTTTCTTAATATTTGTGTTTATTTTTATTTTCACGGATATTAATTTTTATTATTTACTTTGATTTGAAAACTGACGGATATTTGAATTTTTTAGGTCAAATCAAAATGAATAACAAATCGAATTTAAATTAATGGATAAAATGTCCATTTTTCATGTTCCGGTTGGACACATGGAAAGAGATTATGATAGAGATGTTCAGGCGATGGAGGGTTTAAAATGGTGAAGGATTATTTTGGAAAGTGATCCTATGATATCATTATACATGCTCCACATGTATTAGATAAAGGGTGCAATCATTTTATTCTTCGAAATGTTATGTAGGTAAAAAAAAATCTTTTGTTTTCTAAGCGATGGAGGAGTACGAATTATAGTTGGATTGAGTTTGATCAATATATATTATTCTTTCTTGTTTTTATAACCGGAATATTGCTGAAACTTAAGTTAATCTTCAGCAAACAAAAAAGTATCTTTGCTCATCTGATATTTTGATGTGTTTTTCATTAATGTGTTATGTATATTTAACAACTTGTGCAATGTATATACATTATATTTAATAGCAGGAATACAAAATAACATAATAAAGAGCTCTAGATATCCAAAGACATGTATTTACATTGGGTGGGTTAAGCTTTTCGGACCAAAAAGCCTACTTCAGCTTTCTCCCATTGACACTGACCACTTAACACATTCTCACACGCATTTCTTCATATACAATCAATAGAATAAAGGGCCAAAAAATATTTAAGCGACCCTCCTTTTCTTCTATTAAGAAAAAATGTGTATATATATATTACAAAATTCACACAGGACTTTCTTCTTGACTAATAAGCAATGGAACTTTGTATTCATATTCTTCTTGATGATGAATAGTTTTGATGGGTTTTCTTTCTTCCTTTAGATTTTGTTTCTCTTCGGTTTCCTTCAGTTGTCCCCAAGACACTGTGTAATATCCCACACCACCTATGGCTGCTCCTAACACACTGCACACATGCACCAAACATATGCTCAATACTCATGGTAATTTATTAAATTCGAGTTTATCATGAGCTTCCAACTTAAAATCAATTAGCGATAAATGAATTGATCATAACCCTTTATATATAACTTAATGTTCTATTGAATTTCTGATGTAAGATATGTATCCCTAATACTCATCGAACGAGTCTATTACGATAGTTATACCCGGTCAAAGGTTAATTACGATTTTTATACATGATCAAGTAGGATTATATTAATTATGAGTTTTAGAATATTTAGGATATGCGCTCTGATACCATGTTAAATTCGAGTTTATCATGAGCTTCCAACTTAAAACCAATTGGTGATAAATGGATTAACTATAATATTTTATATATTACTTAAAGTTCTATTGAATTTTTGTTGTGGAATACTTATCCCTAATACTCATCGGTCAAAAATCTCAGAATTTTTTTGGACATTTATATTCAGTCGAACGAGTTTAATACGACATAATTATATGCACATAAATCATTACGATTAGTAAAGAAACTTGTAACGGACCTGCCGTAGTGAAGACTGTTGACGAAGAAGCTGGTGCCAAAGAGTGTTGCCCAAAAGATACCAAAAGGTTTGAATAATGGTACGTAATATGGTCCTTTCATTTGGGTGCACTTTACGTGTACGCTTGTTCGTATCACACTTCCGAATATTCCCTGTTTTTATCATAACACATCACATGATAGGTTATTTAGCTATACGAATACTTGGTTGTTTTTTTTTGGTATATAATTTTGACTAAATTTGATTACCGTGGCGATAATGAGGCAAAGATCGAAGTTAGGTTCGATTTTCCATGCACTTAGGTCTCTTTCCATATACAGTGAGAAGATTAGACACTGGACCGTCCCGACTATGCTGTAAAACGAAGCCACTTTCATAACGTGTGGATACTTTTTGACCGTTCCTGTCTGCCAAAGATTAAAAATAATTGAATCTCAATTGAAGAAAATGCATACATATGGTTTATAAACTTATCTTATTGTTGAAAGTACCTGAACAACATTGAAGAGGGAGACAGAAAAAACAGCAGCGGCTAAAAAGACACAACCAAGGAACCAATTGTCGGGAAGATTGTAGTAGACCAAGAGTTTAGGGATTGATTTAAGGAGACGATTTGGGGAAGGAGACGAAGCTGGTCTTATGAAGGGACCTTTGTATGATTCTTCAACAAATGCTCCACTTAATGAAATTATTGTTCCCATTACTTTAGTTCTCGTGCTCGTGTTTCCCCAATCAAACTTGCTCCTTCTATATAAGTGCATATAGTTATAATATATTTTAAAACAGGTATATCTAATTTATATGCAGATAGTGTAATGGTGATGATAGATGGCTTACCCGAGCATGAGATTGAGCAAGAAGGAGAAGGAAGGGAGGAGTAATCCCATGGCACATACCACTATGGGTGAGCTGAAACTTAGCCCCACGAATGCCAAGTTTTGGAACAGAAACACCCTTCACATATTAAAAACATGTTAATATATGTAGTCAGTGTTTGTGTATATGCATGGGTAACAAAGCTAAGTATGTTAAAAGTTCATGCAAGGCTTGTACGTGTGTGCTACAAGAGGGAAAATAATTAGACAGGAGGTCGTGCAATTTTTATTTATTTTTTATATTAATTACACAAATTAAAAACATGGTGTGCGATGCAGGCAGTTCACAAAGAAACGTCACGATGGTGTAAATACTATACTAATCTTTAGGCCTAGTTGTTTATAAAAAATTTCTATTTCGATAGATGACGTGGAAAACCTATGTCATATAATAATATAAGATTAATCAAAACATTTTGTGGTTGATAATTATACAGAATATCGCAACACCGACCTTATATTATTGTTTTGCTTTTTTTTTTGACAAAATTATTATTGTTTTTAGGACCTTATATTATATTATTGCAAAAGAAAATATTGTGGGAAAGGTCTGGCTCCTAAAATCTAGATTCGTAAGAAAACATTCAATAATAAAGAGAGATGATGTACTCACCCTGTGAAACCTAGAAAGAAAACACGAACAAGGAGTGGCCAAGAAAAGATAGATTCTTCAGTTCTGCATGAATGTCATCAAACAAAAACATGAATCAAGATTGATTAGGGAGGACATAGTATGCTTATAAATTATATGGATCACGTAGACCGACCTATCATTCCTGTGGAAGAAGAATGAAAATGGAAGAAGAAGAACAGATCCCAAAGCGTTTGTGTAAACAATGAACACAAAAGGACTCATCCCTCCTGTTAAAGCCGTTTTGGCCAATATCGTAAGAGCAATTGTGCATGCCTCCATAATCACCATTGCCACAAACGGCACAAACTCTTGCTTTCTAACCTTCACTTCCATCTCTCAGCCTCTAGACTATTAAACAAATTAAACAAACGGCACGACGTTTCCTAGCAAGCTCCAAGGATCTAGGGAAATATAGATAGATGTGGAGAGAGAATGAGAGATAGAGATGAAGAAGATCTTCAATAAACGATATGAAATTATTGGTTTAATTTCTCCAATGATATATAGAAGGTTGGAACTGTCATACATGTTTTATTTATTTATCATTTTTCTGTTTTTCAGATAATAACCTTTCACATAGATGTGAGGCTACTTTACATGCGTGATGTGTCTCCACAATTGCACTAAGGGTAACATGTTTTACGTCATATTACTTTTTATTTTTGTATCAGCGTGTTTTTAAACATAAATCCAAATAGTGTGATGCTATCTAAACATTTTATTTTATGTAGTTACATCGCGTTTCTCCGTCTTATAACGTATTAAGAGAGAATGATTTATATAGAACTAGGGTGAACCCGCCCCTACGGGCGGGCGAGTAAGAGATAAATAATAATAAAATAATTTAACTATTCATTTAAGAAACAGACAACGTAACGAACGATTAAAAAATAATACTAATAGTTTTATAATTATTATAAATTTAAAATTTATATCTTTTCTTTTCTTTATAATGTTTTTAGAAATTAATTAGTTTTGTGATATAAAACATATAACTTACTCGTTGTAACTAAAAATATTTTACGATTGATAAATAGACAATATGAAACTATCGTTACTCTATATACATATACTTGTTTTTGTTTGAGAAAGGGTATGCATATACATGTTTGTTAGAACTTATATATTATTATATATGAAAACAAAGTTAACTATGTTATCAAAATAATTTAATACAGTATCTGAAATAAATATTACTGGCTAACTTGTAAAATAAATCCTTATAATAATTTTATCGTACATTATTATATATCGCTATATTAATTGAGTTTTGTTATTGAATAAAATTATTTTTTTTATTAGATATTTATATTTTTAATTTTTATACACATATTTAAATTATAATGATTAGCATACATATAGATTGTAGATGAGGAAGACGTTTGTTACTGAATTTATATTTATTTCGAAAGTAATTTCTTATTTAAAATTATTAGGAATATAAATTTATTATTGATTTAGATTTTTGATGAAAAATTGGTTTTTAATTTATTAAAATATTCATTCAAATAAAAACAAAATCATAGCAACCGTAGGTTTATTTGTAAAATTTAAAGCCTACATAGAGTTTCCATTAGTTTTTACCAAAAATGCTTTAGCTTTATTTTGAATGCTACATAAAGAAAATGAAAATATTTTATGCAAAAAACCTACATTTTCTTATAAGTTTTAGAATCTGTAAAATGAAAAAACCATCTCTGATATAAATAAATTAGTTATCATAATAAAAAATCATCTCGAAATAATTTTTATTTATTATTGGGTATTTTAAATTATTGAAATATTTTAAATAACATAAATATTATTTACATATCACACTTTACATAACAATATACTTTGATAATTTATAAAAATTATTAATAAAATTATTTTAATTGGTAAAAATTATTATTTTATATGTATATCACATATTTTATTTTAAAATGTCTACCGTCTATAAGTTATAAATACAATAAATTTAATTATACCAAAAATCTCTGCAAAAATTATACTGTAACAATTTTACAGATACAACAACTCATCTATAACTAAACTTTTATGTCACATCGAACCAATCATCACAATGTTTTGAAAAATCAAATAATGTTTTAAATCTTAAAAGCTTATGTAAGGAAAACTGTATTTAAAGTGCTGAAAATAGAAAAAAAGTTTCTGAAAAATAGGATAAGAAAAGTTAATAACTAATTAATCTTTTGGCTCAAGTAGATGTTTAGAGGGGTTAATAAACTAATTAATGCATAACATTTTACCAAATCTTTTTTAAAGTCCAAAGAAAAAATTGTTTCCAAAATATTCACATAGTCAGATGAACTTCCTCCGTTAATACCCCCGCCACTGCTCGCATCTATCCTTCATGTTCTTTAGATGACATCTTCTCCGTGATTGTGAATGTTGTCAGATAACATATGAGTTTTTCAACTCACACCCTCTGTAAAGGCTTTTCAATGTGTTGTCAACGTTACGTTGATCTCCCATTTGTGAGCTCATCAATCTTTCTATTTTTTTTGTTTGTGTATAAGATGGTGTTGGGAGATATGTGTACTTCGTAAGCTACCAGAAGCAGATAATCTGCAAGGAGGGTATATAGATTCAAGGCTTAATGAAGACTCAATTTTTGATTTCTCCTTGAATTACCATTCATGGTCTCTGTTTTGCTCTGCAGGAAAAATAGGAAATGTTGATCACTAAACCTATGCAGAGCACAACAAAGACAAACAATTAAAGGTTTTTACTGAGAAACATGGTCCACACATGTGCAGAGAACTCCTGAATTGTTTCTCAAATCTCTCAAAAACTTTTAATCTCAAACTAAGACACCTATGAATCAGCCTTGAGTTCACCATTATACTGAGAAAAAAATTCAATTGTTATTGGATTTGTAACGTTACCTTTTATAGCAAGAGAGGAAGATGCAATGAGAAATTGTGATTAATTCAGTGGGTCGAAGGAGTTTTAATGGCTATGAATAAATTCATCCGGTAAAGGTTCCGGGGAGAAGAAACAGAGAGGAAATGACACCAAAACATCATGACTAAAGAGTGGTGGATCTAGAGGGAACCTGAAGGAGTGATAATCAATTCGAACCAACTCTTCACACAGGGAACAAAGCTAGAACATTCCCTGTAAATTAAAAATCCAAACTTTGTTAAACGAAGTCGCATAAGATAAATTTAGGAAGAGATGAAGAATCACCTTACAGAGTTTGAGCAATGAATCCTTAGACGAAGAGGTGGGTCAACCCTTGATCCGAACTCTTTCATCTGCTCCTCGGCTTTTGAGTCATGACGGATGAAACAAAGAACCTTTAACCGGCAATTTGCTCTTCTCTTTGAGCCAAAGAACCATACATGTTGATGGAAGACGAAAACTGGTTTCTTTCTTGTTCTCTTTGGTTTCATTTGTTGTTTAGAGAGGTGGAGAACGAATGAGAAGATGGTTATCAAAGTGGAAAAGCTTATCTTTTTATAGCAGAACCTACACCGCCTTGCAAGGTCTAGAATTCACATTAAATGCAGATTGTGTGTGATGGATTAATGGAGGGGTTTAAGAGTGTTATTGTGTAACTGGTTTATGTTCGGATTGTGAGGAAGAAGATCAAAGAGTTCTTGCAAACCCTAAATGATGTGGCCTATCGGGAAACGCCTAAGAAGAACTTGGGTATTAAATGGAAAACGCATCCTTTAATTTACGATAAGTGTTTTGTTAAGACAAAGCCCATATAGTACGAAGGCCCAACGGAATTGCTCACTCGGACTAATGAAACGCTGCGGTTTGTATAACATGACACGTGTCACGCCCACAATCACCTATTTGATGAGGTGGCGGGATGAGGAGTGAGACACACTCTACTTTATATATATAGATGTACGTGGGTACTAATATATCGTCAAACTTAATTAATTATTATCATACGCCAACTAATCAGCGATTAATGAAGACCAATTCTTTGTTTATTCCTAATACCCTGAGTTTGGACATGAAGATATATTACGACCTAGATCGGTAAATATCATGATATAATTAATCATCCTCTTCACATATGAGGCGTATTGATTGATTCAGTGTTTGTTTTCATAACATATTGATGAAAAACCATAGATATTATGAAATGACTAGTGCAGGGTTGTCTTGTGACTGAATAATTTATTATGATTGAGTAACAATGATTCAAGCATTCTGTTGGATAATTCCAAGCTTGTGGAAAATTAACATATTGATAAGTGTTCAATATGTTAAGATAAACACAAAAGGAAATCTAGAAAATAGGAAAAAGAAGTTTTCTATTTAGATAAGTTTGTGTTTTCCTTATCCCACATGTTAAAGGGAATTGTCCTTCACTATAAATATAGATCTATTGGAGAGATGTTCCAAAAAAAGGATCTAAGAGAAGCATTGAGAGCTTTAGTTTTGAGTAGTTTCTAAAGCTAATAAGAAAAGTTGTTCTTATTAATTTCTTTGTTTCTAAGAGATCTTGAATTGGTATCAGAGCTTAAGTTAAAGCTTCGATCAAAGCTTAAGTTGAAGCTTCGATCCTGGAGGCTGTGAAGCAAGGGTTCACGACGCAAGATGGCCGACGTGACTAGGGCTCCACGCACGAAGGACTTTGGATCCGCATCTATCCAATGTCCTATGTTGAACTCGACAAACTACACGGTTTGGTCGATGAAGATGAGGGTGTTACTCAGGGTTCACGATGTGTGGGACACGATTGAACCAGGTTCTGATAATCAAAAGAAGAACGATGTCGCGATTGCTCTTTTGTTTCAATCAGTTCCCGAGTCATTGATTCTCCAGGTGGGAGAACAAACCGAATCAAAAGAAATCTGGAATGCCATCAAGTCACGACACCTTGGAGCTGATCGTGTAAGGGAGGCAAGACTTCAGACGTTGATGACGGAGTTCGACAGGTTGAAGATGGAAGATAGCGATACCGTAGATGATTTTGCGGGGAAGATATCAGGTCTAGCATCCAAGGCAGTCTCGTTGGGAGAAAGCATAGAAGAGTCCAAGATGGTTAAAAAGTTCTTGAAGGGTCTTCTAAGGCACAAGTACATCCAGATTGTAGCGTCCTTAGAACAAGTCCTAGACCTCAACTCGACGGGTTTTGAGGATATAGTTGGAAGGTTAAAGGCGTACGAGGAGCGTGTAGGGGAAGAAACTCAGAAAGAAGATCAAGGGAAGCTCATGTTTTCAGATAATAATCACCATAATCAGAGGGGTTATGGAGATTTTCGTGGTAGAAGTAGAGGACGTAATGGAAGAGGCAGAGGTCGAGGTGTGTCACACAACCAAAATCATGTGTCACACACGGACGTCAAAAACTCGAAGAAGGATCGATCAAAGGTGATATGTTGGAGATGTGACAAGCCGGGTCACTATGCAACTGTCTGTCCCGAGAAGTCAGTGAAGAATCAAGAGACTAACCTAAACGAGACACAAGAGGCCGATGCACTCTATGTACACGAGGTGGTTTTTTTGAATGAAGATAAGGTGATTCCGAAGAATCTTGATATCAACAAAGCCAGTGCAAGTGTTTGGTATTTGGATAATGGTGCGAGCAATCACATGACGGGAAATAAGGAGTTCTTTTCGAGTTTGAATCTCAACACCAAAGGGAAGGTAAAGTTTGGTGATGGATCGTGTGTTGATATCGAAGGAAAAGGGGTTGTTACCTTTGTGTGCAAGACTGGTGAGAGGAAGGCACTCAAAGACATATACTATATACCCGACCTAAAGCACAACATATTGAGTCTTGGTCAAGCAACAGAAAACGGATGTGAGGTTAACATGAAAGATGTCTATTTAACACTCACAGATTCGTGTGGCAGGTTGCTTGTACGTGTAACAAGATCTCCAAATCGTCTCTACAAGACCCCGATGGAGATTAGTTATCCGCAGTGTTTACATGTCAGGGATGAGGATGCTACGTGGAGGTGGCATGCTCGACTAGGACATATAAGCTATGGCGTGATGAACAACATGGTGAAGAAGGAGATGGTCGATGGAATGCCGTGTGTAACACACGAAGAAAGCGTGTGTGACGCATGTCTAGCAGGGAAGCAAATTAGACATTCATTCCCGACCAAAGCCATGTTTCGTGCGACAAAGCCATTAGAGTTATTGCATGGAGATTTGTGTGGACCAATCACACCACCAACGCCAGCAAATAACAAGTACGTCTTTGTCCTGATTGATGATTTCTCCAGGTATATGTGGACTATACTTATGAAGGAGAAGAGTGAGGCATTCGATCGGTTCAAAAGGTTTAAGGAAAGTGTAGAGAAGCAAACCGGTTCAACCATTAAGACCTTTCGCACCGATAGAGGAGGAGAGTTTACCTCAGCTGAGTTTAATCTATTTTGCGAGAAGAATGGAGTTAAAAGGCACCTGACCGCGCCTTACACGCCTCAGCAAAACGGTGTAGTGGAGAGGAGAAACCGAACCTTAATGGGGATGACGAGAAGTTTGTTGAAGGCAATGAAGCTGCCGAACTACTTATGGGGGGAAGCTGTACGACATTCAACCTACCTCATCAATAGAGTTCCTACAAAGGCCTTGAAGGATCAAACGCCATATGAGTGTCTCACATCGAAGAAGCCAAATATCGAGCACTTAAGGATATTCGGCTGTGTAGCACATGCGAAGGTTAGTGTTACACAACAGAAGAAGTTGGATGAGAGATCAAAGTGTGTGATCAATCTTGGAACTGAGCCGGGTTCCAAAGCATATAGACTCTATGATCCAGTCGCAGGGAAGGTGATGGTGAGTAGAGATGTGATATTCGATGAGAAGAAAGCTTGGGATTGGTCATCTACAACAAACCAAGTTGATTGTGAACCAAGTATGCTTAAGCTTCCACATGAGGGTGATATAGAAGAAGGCAATGATCAAGGTGAGGATCATGAACAGGAGGCTATAAACCAAGATGAGGAGGAAGAAGAAGCAGATACTGATCACAATGAAAACCAAGACGGTGGGGGTCAACCGTTGGTGACTAGACACGGCCGAGCCATATCAAAACCAAGATATCTCGATGACTATGTGTTACTTGCAGATCAAGAAGGTGCAATGCTGTTGCTCACAGTGGATGGGGAGCCGGAGAACTATCTTGAAGCAGAACACGTGCGAGAATGGGTTGAGGCAATGGTGGCCGAATTAGAGTCTATCACAAGAAACAAGACATGGGAGCTTGTGGATAGACCGGCTGGAGTAAAACCTATAGGGTTAAAGTGGATCTTCAAGATAAAGAGAAAGGCGGATGGTACGGTGAACAAGTACAAGGCGAGACTTGTGGCAAAAGGCTATGTACAAAGACAAGGAATAGATTTCGATGAAGTGTTTGCACCAGTGGCACGTCTCGAAACTATACGGCTCTTAATAGCCCTTGCAGCAACAAACGGATGGGAGATTCATCATCTGGACGTGAAGACCGCATTCTTGAATGGAGATCTAAAGGAGACAGTGTATGTGACACAACCCGAAGGTTTTGAGAAGAAAGGAGAAGAAGATCGAGTGTATGTGTTACACAAGGCTTTATATGGGTTACGCCAAGCCCCTAGAGCATGGAATGTAAAACTCGATCAGGTTCTGAAGGAGATGAGATTTAAGAAGTGCACCAAGGAACCATCAGTGTACCGCAAGAATGAAGGAGAGGACTTCTTGCTGATAGCCATTTACGTTGATGATCTATTTGTGACGGGAACTTCGCTTAAGGTGATTAAGCAATTCAAGGAGGAGATGTCAAAGAAGTTCGAGATGTCAGATCTAGGAAAGCTAACGTATTACCTTGGCATAGAAGTGATTCAAGGAGCAGACGGAATCAGGATAAAACAAGAAAGGTATGCTCAAGGAATCATGTGTGACACAAAGATGGAGGGGTGTAACACGACTCACATACCAATGGAGTCGACTTTGAAGATTTCAAAAGCTGAAGATGAACCAGAGATAAATGCTACGGAGTTCAGAAGAATCATAGGATGTTTGAGGTATCTGCTTCACACACGACCTGACTTGTGTTACGCAGTGGGCGTACTAAGCAGATACATGCACAATCCGAGAGACTCTCATGGACAAGCCATCAAACACATTCTGAGGTATGTGAAAGGAACAACAAACTACGGTCTGTTCTTCAAGAGAGATGGGTCAAGGAGTGTCATCGGTTATAGTGACAGCAGTCACAACATTGATGTCGATGACGGGAGGAGCACGTCAGGGCATGCATTCTATTACGGTTCATCACTAGTTACTTGGACGTCGCAGAAGCAGCAAACGGTTGCATTGTCATCATGCGAGGCAGAGTTCATGGCAGCAACAGAAGCAGCGAAGCAAGCTATATGGATCAAAGAATTGTTGAGTGAGATACTAAGTGAAGAAGGCGAGAGAGTCAGACTTAGGATCGACAACAAATCAGCCATTGCTCTAACCAAGAATCCAGTATTCCATGGAAGAAGTAAGCACATACTTTCTAGATATCATTTCATACGAGAGTGTGTGGAGAATGGGCAAATCGAGGTGGAGCATGTACCGGGTGTTGAGCAGAAGGCGGACATCCTAACCAAGCCATTAGCAAGGATTAAGTTCAAGCAAATGAGGAGCTTAATTGGAGTTCAAGAAATTGATCTCCCTAATTCAAGTTGGAATTAAGGGGGTGATTGTTGGATAATTCCAAGCTTGTGGAAAATTAACATATTGATAAGTGTTCAATATGTTAAGATAAACACAAAAGGAAATCTAGAAAATAGGAAAAGAAGTTTTCTATTTAGATAAGTTTGTGTTTTCTTTATCCCACATGTTAAAGGGAATTGTCCTTCACTATAAATATAGATCTATTGGAGAGATGTTCCAAAAAAAGATCTAAGAGAAGCATTGAGAGCTTTAGTTTTGAGTAGTTTCTAAAACTAATAAGAAAAGTTGTTCTTATTAATT